>JABTXL010004558.1:676187-693104 GCA_025134845.1 Neodon shergylaensis | reverse complement strand
GGGGACATAACCACAGACACAGAGGAAATTCAGAGAATCATTAGATCCTACTACAAAAGCCTGTATGCCACAAAACTGGAAAATGTAAAAGAAATGGACACTTTTTTAGATAAATACCATTTACCAAAGTTAAACCAGGACCAGGTGAACAATCTAAATAGACCTGTTAGTCGCGAAGAATTAGAAGCTGTTATCAAAAACCTCCCTACCAAAAAGAGCCCAGGACCAGATGGCTTCAATGCGGAATTCTACCAGAACTTCCAGGAAGAACTAATACCTATACTCCTTAATGTATTTCACAATATAGAAACAGACGAGTCATTACCAAATTCCTTTTATGAAGCTACAGTTACTCTGATACCAAAACCACACAAAGACTCTACCAGGAAAGAGAATTACAGGCCAATCTCACTCATGAACATTGACGCAAAAATCCTCAACAAAATACTGGCAAACCGAATCCAAGAACACATTAGAAAAATTATCCATTATGATCAAGTAGGCTTTATCCCAGAGATGCAGGGCTGGTTCAACATACGAAAATCTATCAATGCAATTCATCATATAAATAAACTGAAAGAAAAAAACATATGATCATTTCATTAGATGCTGAAAAAGCATTTGACAAAATTCAACATCCCTTTATGATAAAAGTCTTGGAGAGATTAGGGATACAAGGGTCATACCTAAATATAATAAAAGCTATATACAGCAAGCCGACAGCTAACATCAAATTAAACGGAGAGAAACTCAAAGCCATCCCACTTAACTCAGGAACACGACAAGGCTGTCCACTCTCGCCATATCTCTTCAATATAGTGCTTGAAGTTCTAGCAATAGCAATAAGACAACATCAGGGGATCAAGGGGATTCGAATTGGAAAAGAAGAAGTTAAACTTTCGTTATTTGCAGATGATATGATAGTGTACATAAGCGACCCCCAAAACTCCACCAAAGAACTCCTACAACTGATAAACACCTTTAGTAATGTGGCAGGATACAAGATCAACTCCAAAAAATCAGTCGCCCTCTTATACACAAAGGATATGGAAGCAGAGAGGGAAATCAGAGAAGCTTCACCTTTCACGATAGCCACAAACAGCATAAAATATCTTGGGGTAACTCTAACCAAGGAAGTGAAAGACCTATATGACAAGAACTTTAAGGCATTGAAGAAAGAAATTGAAGAGGATACCAGAAAATGGAAGGACGTCCCTTGCTCTTGGATTGGGAGGATCAACATAGTAAAAATGGCAATTCTACCAAAGGCAATTTATACATTCAATGCAATCCCCATCAAGATCCCACCAAAATTCTTCACAGATCTTGAAAGGACGATAATCAACTTTATATGGAAAAACAAAAAACCCAGGATAGCCAAAACAATCCTATACAATAAAGGATCTTCTGGAGGCATTACCATCCCTGACTTCAAACTCTATTACAGAGCTACAGTAATGAAAACAGTGTGGTACTGGCATAAAAACAGAGAAGTTGATCAATGGAATCGCATAGAAGACCCAAATTTTAACCCACAAACCTATGATCACCTCATTTTCGATAAAGGAGCTAAAAGTATACAATGGAGGAAAGAAAGCATCTTCAACAAATGGTGCTGGCACAACTGGATATCAACCTGTAGAAGAATGAAAATAGACCCATATCTATCACCTTGCACAAAACTCAAGTCCAAATGGATCAAAGACCTCAATATTAGTCAGAACACACTGAACCTGATAGAAGAGAAAGTGGGAAGCACCCTACAACAAATGGGCACAGGAGATCGCTTTCTATGTATAACCCCAGCAGCACAGACATTAAGGGCAGCATTGAATAAATGGGACCTACTAAAACTGAGAAGCTTCTGTAAAGCAAAGGACACTGTCACTAAGACAAAAAGGCAACCTACTGACTGGGAGAAGATCTTCACCAACGCTGCAACAGACAAAGGTCTGATCTCCAAAACTTATAGAGAACTCAAGAAACTAGACTTCAAAATGCTAATTAACCCAATTAAAAAATGGGGCACTGAACTGAACAGAGAATTCTCAACAGAAGAAGTTCAAATGGCCAAAAGACACTTAAGGTCATGCTCAACTTCCTTAGCGATTAGGGAGATGCAAATCAAAACAACTTTGAGATATCATCTTACACCTGTCAGAATGGCTAAAATCAAAAACACCAATGATAGCCTTTGCTGGAGAGGTTGTGGAGGAAGGGGTACCCTCATCCATTGCTGGTGGGAATGTAATCTTGTGCAACCACTTTGGAAATCAGTGTTTCGGTTTCTCAGGAAATTCGGGATCAACCTACCCCTGGACCCAGCAATACCACTCTTGGGAATATACCCAAGAGATGCACTATCACATGACAAAAGCATTTGTTCAACTATGTTCATAGCAGTATTATTTGTAATAGCCAGAACCTGGAAACAACCTAGATGCCCTTCAATGGAAGAATGGATGAAGAAAGTGTGGAATATATACACATTAGAGTACTACGCTGCGGTAAAAAACAATGACTTCTCGAATTTTGCATGCAAATGGATGGAAATAGAAAACACTATCCTGAGTGAGGTAACCCAGGCCCAAAAAGATGAACATGGGATGTACTCACTCATAATTGGTTTCTAGCCATAAATAATGGTCACGGAGTATATATTTGGTGAACCTAAAGAAGCTAAATAAGAAGGCGAACTCAAGGAAAAACATATAATTATCCTCTTGGCTATGGGAAGTAGACAAAATTGCCGGGTAGAAGATTTGGGATCTTGGGGGTGGGGTGGGATGGGATTATCGGGGGATGGGGAGAGAAAAGGGAGAAGGGGAGGATGAGGGAAACTTGGGGAAACAGGTTGATTGGGATAAAGGAAGGTTGGATAGGGGAGCACGGAAGCACAATTCTTAGTTAAGGGAGCCACCTTAGGGTTGGCAAGAGACTTGAACCTAGAGTGGCTCCCAGGAACCCAAGGCGAAGTCCCCAGTTAGTTCCTTGGGCAGCTGAGGATAGGGAACCCGAAATGACCCTATCCTATAACAATGCTGACGAATATCTTGCATATCACCATAGAACCTTCATCTGGGGATGGATGGAGATAGTCACAGAGACCCACACTGGAGCACCGGACTGAGCTCCCAAGTTCCCATCGAGGAGTGGAAGGAGGGAGAGCATGAGCGAGGAAGTCAGGACCACGAGGGGTGCACCCAACCACTGAGACAGTGTGGCTGATCTATTGGGAGCTCACCAAGGCCAGATGGAATGAGACCGAAGAAGCATGGGATAAAACCGGACTCTCTGATCATGGCGAACAATGGGGGCTGATGAGAAGCCAAGGACAATGGCCCTGGGTTTTGATCCTACTTCAAGTTCTGGCTTTGTGGGAGCCTAGCCAGTTTGGATGTTCACCATCCTAGACATGGACGAAGGGGGGAGCACCTTGGACTTTCCACAGGGCAGGGAACCCTGACTGCTCCTTGGACTGGAGAGGGAGGGGGAGAGGAGTGGGGGGAGGGGGAGAAGGGTGGAAGGAGGGGGAGGGAAATGGGAGGCGGGGAGGCGGGGGAAACGTTGTTTTTTTTTTCTCAATAAAAAATTAATAAAAAAAAGCTGAAATAGGACTATGGTAGAGTAAACAAAAAAAAAACATGAAATTCTCATTTTCATACAGAAAAAAATAAAAATATCAAGGGATCATATTTCTCAAACTTAACAACTCAGATGTCACCCTTTTCTCTATTTGCCACATCTAGATACCACCAAAAACTACTACTTACTTGGAATTTTCTTTATTTCTGATACCCTTTGGTTCACTAAAGAAAAAAGTCATTATTTCTTTGATATAATAAAAGGTAAGCAGTGCCTTCTGTGCAGAGGGAATGCAACTAGAAAGTGCTATGAAAAGCCTGGTGTAACATTTCACTAGATACTACTGTTCAAATAAGGTTCTAAGCTATGTCCTGGCCTCCTTTTTGCTAAAAGGGGAGATTATGAAATTAGACAGTAGAGATGTACCCGCATTAAATTGAAGCTTTTCCTTTTCATAATCAGAAGGATTCAAAAGACCATTGGAAAGGGATTTATTTTTCTCTCCGTCTATGATGTTTTAAAATGACTCATTGTGTATCTCTGTTTATTTATCTAACACGGTCTTGTCTCACACTAAAATGAATTTTTGTAACATTGGTGGTGCCTAGTCTTCTCTCTTAGATAGGTGTCAGGAATGACATACCTTGTTTACCTTGGTTGTGTCTGAAACGTCCTAATGAGTCTTAACTGTCAATTTGATGCAATCTAGAGTCACCTGAGAAAGGAACCTCATCTGAGGAATTACCTAGACCAGATTGGCCTGTGGGCATATCTGTGGAGGAAGGTCTTGATTGTTAATTGATGTAAGAGAGCCCAGCCCACTGTGGGCAGTGCCATCCCTATGTAGATGGTCCTGGGATATGTAAGGTTAGCCTGACAAATACGATAAAATAAAGGATAACTATGCTGCTAGAATCCACAGACACAGAAAAGCTAAGTAACAAGGAGGGGTAAAGGGGGACACCCCCTGGGAAGTGGAAATAAAAGAGATTTTGTGAGTGGACTGAGGGTGGGTGGGGATGAGAATATGAGCAATCAGGTAGGGTGGAGAGGGAGAGTCCTGAGAGACTACTGGAAAGAGGGGGTGCATATGAGCATCAGGTAAAACTCTGGCACAAGGGAATCTCCCAGCAATCTACAAAGATGATCCCAGTTAAGACTCCTAGCAATAGCAGACACTAACTGGCCATCTCCTGTGACCAGGCAAGACTTCAAGTGGAGGAGTGGGGAACCAACCCAGCCACATAATCTTCGACCCAAAGTCTGTCCTGTCTGTGGTATGTGTTGAGGTCAGGGTGGTCTAAGAGACTGAGGGAGTGGCCAACCAATGACTGATTTAGCCTAAAACCCATTCCAGGAGAATAAGTCCACCCTTGATAGTGCCTGGAGCATCAGGACCCAAAGGCTGGATGACTCAAACAGAACTAGGATAGAACCAAACATGACTGGAGGGGAAAATGTCAAAGTAATGATGCCTAAGTCTGTTCTGCTATTCTTACAGATTTGTGCCTAGTCCACTTGTCATCAGAGAGTTTTCACCCAGCAACTATGGGAAAAGATGCAAACCCACAGTCAAACATTAGGTGGAACCTGGGAATCCTGCAGAAGAGAGGGAAAATACTGTAGAAGTCAGAGGGGTCCAGGGCACCACAAGAAAACTCACAGAATCTACCAACCTAGGCTCATAGGGGCTCACAGAGACTGAACTGACAACCAGGGAGCCTTCATGGGACTGATCTAGACACTCTGCATGTAAGTGACAGATTGTAGCTTGGTTTGCTTGTAGGACTCCTAAAAGTGGGAGCAGGGGCTGCCGCTGACTTTTGCTGACTTTTGGAACCCTACACCTACATACTTGGTCACCTTACCCAGCCTTAACACATGGCAGTGGGGGGGGGTGGGGGGGCACTGCTCAGGCTTATGCAACTTGATATGCCCTCCTCCTCTCCTCTTCTCCTCTTTCTCTTCTTCCTCCTGATCTTTTCCTCCTCCCCTTTCCTCCTCCTCCCTTTTCCTCCTCTTTCTCTCCCTTCTCTTCTCCTCTTCCTCCCATCCTCCTCCTCCCAACATCTTTCCATTACAGCAAGATTATATTACAGGTTCCTCTCTCATAAAATTCATTCCCACAAAAGTGAAGCCAAGTGCTCATGATTCATTCTCTGAGCCAAGAGGGAGTAGGGGTCTACCTATTCCTCACTCGGGTGTTTCTAATTACTGTCTTGAAACCATGCAAAATCCCCTTTTACATTTTTATTTATAATGTACTTTAAACCATTGCATACTTATTTATCAAACTATAGCCCCTGGTTCTATTTTCAGTGAGAAGAGGGAGACATCATGTTGAGGCTGGAATCTGCTTCATCATCATTGGACACCTTTCCAGCTTAATCAGCTTTAGAAATGCCGCGTCACTATTATAAGAACAGGTTGTGCTAACCAGGGTGGTTCTAGGTTAGCCTGGTACATATATAAAGTTCTGGACCAGTTATGTAGTGAGATCCTGTCTCAAAATAAATGAATAATAAATAAATAAATAAATAAATAAATAAATAAATAACAAATAAATAATGATCAGTTGGGCATAAAGGGGATGCTAGAGTCAAAGGTAGTAAGGTCTTAAACACTTAAGAAGGAAAGTAGAGGGGCTTGCTGCTGGTGTGAGATCATCAAACTGGCCAAATAAGAGGAAGAGTAGAGATGGTCATGCTGTCAAACTACATTCTAAATATTTCTAAATATAAGTAGATTTTTTTTTCTTTTTCCAAAGCTATTTTTTACTTTGGTCAGAGAAACTGCTTCATGCTGTGGGTAGTGGTTAATACAGACACTCATAACTAGCCAAAGTGCTGAGAACAACTAACTCTAGTGCTCTCCTGTGGATAAGTCATCTGTATTAATCTCCCACCAAAGCTCAGGGAATATAACGGAAGAGAGGGGCTGAAAAGAAATGTAAGAGTTGATGGATGGGGGAAAAGCTGTGAAATGCTGATTTCTGGATGCAGCAAGGCTATGGACTTCATTAATTCATAGTAGCAATGGTTACCCACACAAGATCAAGTCAGTCAAAATTCCATCACAGATAAAGGCAGGGCCCCTGAGGCCCCACCTCTATTAGAAGAGTTGTCAGCTGTTTCAAATGGGATAATCACTCTCTTTGGGAACACTGCCAATGGCAGGCTGCACATGTCTCTGTAGATTTAATCATCCTGTGTTCTCACTTCACCTCCCTCCAGATTATCATCCGAAGAAAGCCATGACCATACCTTCACTCTTCATGTTTATGTCTATGGATATTTTGCCTGCACACATGTATGTGCACCACATGCATTCAGTTCTCATGGAAGTCCATGAGGGAGTCGGATACCCTGGAATTGACATTACAGGTGGTTAGAAGCCACCATGTGTGTGCTAAGAATCAACCCGGGTCCTCTGGAAGAACAGTACTCTAAACTACAGAGCCATCTTTTGAGACTCATAGTTGAATGTTAAGAATCTTCATTTAGAATTTCCTGAGTGATGTGGGAGTGTCATATATCAATCTGTTGATTTCATTGGTTAAGTAATAAAGGAACTGCTTGGCCCTCATAGGTTAAAACATAGGTGGGAGGAGTAAACAGAATAGAATGTCGGGAGGAAGAGGAAGTGAGCTCAGACTCGACAAGCTCTGCTCTCTGGAGCAGAGAAGCCATGCTCCGCTCTCCCGGAGAGACGCCATAGCTCAGCTCTCGGGGAGACACGCGATGAAGCTCTAACCCAAGACGGACGTAGGCTAGAATCTTCCCGGTAAGCGCACCTAGCGGTGCTACACAGATGAATAGAAATGGGCTAAATTAATATGTGAGAATTAGCCTAGAAGAGGCTAGATAGAAATGGGCAAGCAGTGTTTAAAAGAATACAGTTTGTGTGTTGTTATTTCGGGGCATAAGCTAGCCAGGCGGCCGGGGTGCTGGGGACGCAGCCCCGATGCTCCTATTACAACACCTGAGTCTTAGCATGCTTTCCTCTTGGTTGAAATGTTCCAATTCAGAGAAAATTACTACATAAATACCAAAAGAAAAATGCTAAAAATAGATTCAAATGGTCCCCAGAGAGTGACAAACAGAACAACCATAAGCAAGAGGATGGAACACATATTATTATTCTACTTTTACTTTATTCCAGTCATATAAATTGAGGCTATTGGGTCAGAGATCAGATGACATATTCTATAGGTTTACCCAAAGAACACCAAAGCAAGAAAAGATTGGAGGAAGGCATGACACGAATTCTTTATCTTGAGCGATAAAGAGGCTGAAGTGTCCAGATCCATGTATGTTAGGATGGAGTCCATGAACCACCTAAGTAAAGTAGAGACTCACTTGGAGCAGCCCAGGGCACATCAGCACAGGGGCAGAGGGCTTCTGGGAATGGCACTGCAGTCACCTGGCTGAGCTAGGGATTTGAAGAATCCTGTCTTCTTTCCACCGCTTCACCTCCCTCGAGATATTTTGCAGGGGATTAATTCCCTCCAGGGATCAGCTTGCTCTAAACCTTGATAATCCAGATTAATGGTTTAGCTCAGTTCTCCCTAAGTTATCTCACACTAGAGCAGGGACATGGGTATTTACAGGAAAGCGACAGACTGTGCTTCTGGGAAACTCAACCTTCAAGGCCTCCTCTGAGCTAAGACTTATCAGGCTCCTCATCACACCTTGTGAGGAGTGGGACACTCTCTTGCCAAGAAAAAGAAATGAAGTTGTTGTTAGAGGAGCCAGGCGGAAAGTAGGCTGTGTGTGGAACTTTTTGAAAGATTTTCTTTTCTTCATTCAGACTGTGAAAAAAGTTCCCCACACCATCTTTTCCAAAGGGAGACACAGAAGGAAAATCTGTGGGAAACAGAGAATTAGGGAAAGATGTCATGGCCCCTGGAATGTTTGAGTGGCAACTGATCATAGTACAATTCATATTTATGTACATATTCTCCCTTCTACATTTGCTTGTACACGTCTCTTCTCCCAAGTAGCAAAACAACTGTTTGCAGCCATCCCCAAGTCCACAGCATGGCAAGTCCACAGCCACCCTGCACCCTGAACCCTCCACCCTCCATCCAAGGACTCCTGGGAATCCAGATCTCTACAAGCATTCAACCCATGTTGACAAGGCAGCATGTGTCTGCAGCTTCTCACCTCTTCAACGAGACATCATCTTCACAAACTCTGAAAAAGAAAATTTCCTGTGAAGTTCCTCTTGGTGAAAGCAACTTGTTTCACATCTTACTCCCTTGAAAATAGGTCCCTCACTGAACCTGGGGCTCATTAACTGTTGTTGTTATTGTTTTAATGTGTATTGGTGCTTTGCCTACATGAGTGCATCACATGTATACAGTGCCCGGTGAGAACAGAAGATCTCACTGGAACTGGAGTTGGGAACTGCCATGGGTTCTGGGTCCTCTGGAAGAGCAGCTAACACTCTGAACCACTGAGCCATCTCTCCAGACCTATCTCACCAATTCTTTGTTAAGCTGCTGATCAGGGACTGCAGTGAACCTCTAATCACCACCTCTGTCCTCCACCAGCAAAAGGAAGGGGCAAGTGGGAGATCCTCAGCTGGCCTGCAACCTGGAAACAAACACAAGGTAAGTTCCATGGGAAAGTTTTTCTCTTTTCCATGGAACTTATACTTGTGTTCACACTCACAGAGATCAGAGGAGGGCACTGGGTATCCAGCTCTGTCACTCCCCACTGTATTCCCTCTAGACAGAGGCTCTCTCTGAACCTGAAGCTAGGCTGGTAACTTGCAAGCCCCAGCAGTCCTCCTCTTACCACCTCCTACAGCCCTGTGGCTATAGGTGCACACTGGAATTTTTAATGTGAGTACCTTCAAAGTCAACAGTGCCATCTCCATTGATGTCAGCCTCCTGTACCACCTCAGAAATCTCCCGAGGTGTGAGCTTCTCCCCCAGCAGCCTCTGCATGGCCTGCTGCAGCTCTGCCAGTGTGATCTCCCCATCTCCATTGGTATCAAACTAAACAGAAACAATGGGGCTAGATCAGCTTCAGTGGTGATACAGCCTCAGAGAAGGTCAGGGTTCCAGGCTGCTCAATAGAGGTCAGGAACCAAGCTAAGTACTAAGGACATGTCATCAACTGGAATGTTGGCTACTCAATGTAGGATACGGCTCCTTTTAAATTTGCATCTACATTATTTTTAACAACTTTGCTGGGATGTAGTTGATATCTAAAGAGCTATGTATGTACAATGCACACAACTGGATGAGTTTAGACATATGCATGGATTCATGGAATCATCACAACTACTGTGACAGATATCCATCACAGTCAGGAGCTTCCTGGTTCTTCTTAGCTTTTGTTTGTTTTCCATGTCCTTAAACAAATTATTGCATTTGTTGTTTGTTTGTATGTGGGCACATGTGTGGGCACATGCATACCATGGTGCACCTGTGAAGGTCAGAGGATAATTTGCAGGAGTTGTTTCTCTCCTTCCACTAAGTGAGTCCTGGGGATTGAACTCAGATCATCAGGTTTGGCAGTGCCTTTACCCACTGAGCTATCTTACTTACCCCATATTCTTATTCTTATCAATTATCAATATATTTTATAAGTTATTATGACTATTATATTATTATAAATGTTTGATAGAATATTTTATTTATTCCTTGACAATTTTATCCATCCATTAAAATTTTTAATTATGACATTTGCAAGAAGATATATAATACAGAAACAATTGTGTTAAACAAAATAAGCCAGATGCAGAAAGACAAAAATCAGATGTTCTCTCTCATACAAGCAACATAGATTTAAATTTGAGTATGTATGTACATGCATGTGTATGTCATGATACTAGAATGCAGACAATGAGAGAAGAGGGACTTTTAAGGAAGGAGAAAAGAGGGAAGGAAATAACAGAATACATGTGACATGAAAGTCAAAGAAGGACCAAGGCCTTGCACACACTAAAGCAGTGTTCTACTGCAAAACCACACTCCCAGTCCCTCACTGTGGATTCTAGAAAGGTGCTTTGCCACTGAGCCATGCCCCAGCCCCTCACTGTGGAATTCTAGGTAGAGGTTCTATCACTGAGTCACATTCCCAGCCCTCACTGGGGGATTCTAGGCAGTGTTCTACTATTGAGCCGTGCCACTAGATCCTGGAGACGTTGTTTGTTTCTTGTTATGTTCAGTTAGACTTGCCTCCCTTCCACAAACATCTTCCTGTCCTATAGCCTCTGTAATAGAAGTTTCCTTCCCCAGAATAGCTCTGCCCTTCTGGAAACAACAAACCCATAGATTCTTCCTTCCTGTTGCAGAAACTAAGATTAGAGACTCCAGAATTTGCCTTGGGAAACATGGGGTATTGGATATAATTTGCAATCCTTGATCCTTGGGTCATTCATATGTATGATGGGAATAAGTGTGTGCTTATTCCTAATATTGTATATAAGGGTTATATAAGATGAATACATATTGCCAAGTGTTTGGAATATATGATTCTCCTTACCTTTGTATCTAATCTCAACTAGTTGATTTTGGTGGGCACTGTCCATGGTATGGACTAATAAAACTATCCCCTTGAGGTCTCCCCCACCCCTCTCAGCATTATGGAGTTATTAACTAACCTCCTTGAAAGCATCTCTCATCTCCTGGACACCAATCATCCCTGCTGTCTCTGCAAGCAGTTTGGGGGTCATCAGCTCCACAAAGTCTTCAAAGTCTACACGGCCACCAACTGAGGAAGAAAGAGCATGGTTAGCCAGGATTCCATAGGCTCTGAGCTTCTATCCCTGCATTTTCCCATTTAAGTCAGAATAGGTCAGCTGCCATCTTCCTGCATGCTAAGGGTTTTCTTTGAGTCTCTTCTATTATGACATGGAATTCAATCTTGTTGACTCACATCCATGCCTAGGAGTCAGGGTAATTCTGGATTCAATCACAGAATCAACTTAGGTTTCCATTTAATGATGCATCGCTGAACAGTGCTACTCAGTAACACTGGATCCAAGTCCAGGTGTGTATTCAACATCCATCAAGCTACTCTACTGATAAGAACTCTACTGATATGGTAAGAGCTCACTGGGGAATATGGCTTTTCCCACAGTGGCATACTTTCTACAACATGATGAATAAGTAAGCCATGATCATGTCTCTACTTGATTGACAGGGAAACTAAAAACCAGGAATATTCCAGAAATATCCCACTGTTCAAAATGTTCACAAGGAGTAAATAATAAAAGATAGACTCAAGGGGCAGGGAGATGGCTTATCAGGAAAAAAGTATGTGCTGTCCAGTTTGATGACATTGAGTTTGATCCCCAGGACTCACATGGTGAAAGGAGAGCACTGACTCCAGCAAATCGTCCTCTGACTACCACACAGACGCCATAGCATTCACATGCACCCCCTCTTCCACCAACACACAAAATACACAAAAGCAATTTGAAATTTTTAAGTGGGAAGCTGGGCAGGCTCAGCTATTAAGAGCACAGTCTGTTCCTACAGAGGACCTGAGTTTATTTTTCAGAACCCATATGTTCATGACTGTGTGTAACTCCAGTTCCAGGGAATCTGACGCCCTCTTCTGGCTTCTGCAGGTGCCAGGCACATACTTGGTGCACAAACGTAAATACAGGCAAAACATTCATACACATGATATTTTAAATCTTTAACATTTTTAGTGATAAAATGTGCAACTAGTATCTAGATCCATCTTTAAAATCCTCTTTCTAACCACTTCAAATGCAGCACAGTCAAAAAGATGCTTTCTGGCAGACAGCTCTTTCCCCTTAACATCCTTCCTATTTAAAGTGCTACTCTCAACCTGAACACCTTTCTCACTCCCACTCTGTCCCAACTCTGGGCATGTCCTCGACCCCTGCCCTCACGGTTCATGCGGATTTGTTGGCCCAGCTCAGTCAACTCCATCTCTGTAGGCATGTAACCCATCGTCCTCATGAGATTGCCCAAATCCTTGTAAGAGATGAACCCATCTCGGTCCTTGTCAAATTCAAGAAATGCTTCCCGGAGTTCTAAAAAGGAAGAGAGAAGAGCTAGTTGTAAAGCAACCTGAAACAGTCAGTGGAGAAGACTGGTATCTCTTGAAATTATCAATAAGACACAACTAGAGATTAAATGTATTCTATGAAGAAACTATTCTTCAAATACAGAATACAGTTTCTTCGTAGAATACATTTAATGAACTGAATGACTCATTTTTGAAAAAGCAGGGATTTGTAAAATGTGCTAGTGAGGTAACCCCTGAGAGCACTGAAGTCCTCAGAGTCTTGAGTGAAGTTACAAGGGATCTCAAAACAACCAAGGGAAAAAAATAGCAACGTTTTTTAAATCACTCTAAAACTTATCATTTCTGAGTTTCAAATGAGGCAGACACACCCCATCGATACTCGGGAAGCAGATCCTAAACTGACACAGAATGAGCTGTGCAAATTACATTTAACAGGGAGAGGGAGGAAAGGGATGTTCACATGAAAGAATTTACACAAAAATGCAGGGGAGGGCAGATGTGGGTGGCTAACATGGAAGGGCATTTGAGCAAGGAGTTACCATCAATCTCATCCTGTCCCAGTGGCCTCTCCTGAAAGGAACACAAGAACGAGAGATTGGAGAAGTCCCACTTCCCCAGACAAGCCCATTGTTCTATCAAACTTTCTTGTCCTTCATGGCTCTTCCTCTAACTTTCTTCCACCTTTCATCTCCACCTCCCATCCCCAGCTCTTCTCTAACCACCCTTTTCTCCCGTCCCCTCCCCTTTCCTGCCTCCTATCCTTGCATCGTAATCTCTGACTGTCCTAAACATAAGAGAGTTGGAACCTCTTCTCTAGATGAAGAAAATATGTCTCATCTATTGTGTTCAGAGGGATGTCTGTGTCAAGCTCTTTCATTGTATTTAAACCTCAGAACCATGTCAGTGAGGTAAACTCAAATATTCTCATCTCACCCATAAGAAGCTGAAAAACAGAGAGATTAATGAGCCTACCAAAGGTCACACAGTTCATATGTAGAATATCCCCCTCCAAGGGAGAGATAAATCAATTAATCCTGTTTTCCTTTTATTTATTTGCCTATTTAATCATTTTGAAATGCAAGCATTTTCCAAGTACTTGTGAGGTATCAGAGGACAATTTGAGGCAGTTAGCTCTTTCCTTTCTTTATCCTGGGGAGAGAACTCAGGTCTTTGAACTTAGCAACAAGTGCCTTAACCTGCTGGCCCTCACTGGCCCTTATTGAACTATTCTATTCTAGTATGTATGTATGTATGTATGTATGTATGTATGTATGTATGTATTGAGACAGTCTCATGTAGCCCAGACTAGTAGCCAAAAATGACTCTAAACTTCGGATCCTCATGCCTTCATCTCCCAGGCACTGAGGTTACAAGAACTTCCTTCCATACTCCCTTTTTATGGATCTGGGAATTGAACCCAGGGCCTCATATGTGCAAGATAAACTCTACCAGCTAAGATACATACTCAGCCATTCCATCCTTTTAAGAAATGAGTTTTTGTTAACAAAGAAACGGGTTTGCGCTGTGATGTTGTCACACATCTGCATCACCGACCTTTGCTGTCTTTGGCACCGCCACCACCTCTAGCACATGTTCCTCTCTCCCCAGTCCCATTTCTCCCCCGAAGTAACACCCTCTTCTGCTTTTATGACACGCATACTTCTTTGAGATCACTCAGAGGTCAGACACAGGTCTCTTGGCTCCCATGCCCAATTCTTTCTGCTACTGACTCCAGCACCTCCATCCTCATTCCCAGTAAGCATCCCCTTGTGTGAAACCAGTGTTCAGAGTGTTTCATGAATATTCGGTGTCAGTCTCACATCTGAGAATTGCTGGTCATTGTTCTCTACCCATGAGTACACCTGAGGGTAAGCTTGGTTAGCAGGCATAGTGCCTGGGAATTTACTCCTTACCAACCTTATAATTGGAGACCTCCTCACTTTGGATTCTTCTTCTTTTCTTCCCATGCAAGCTCTTACCTTCCCTCAGCTCTCTTCCTTCTCCCTTCCCCTATCTTCCCTTCACTTCCTTTCTCCTGTTTCTCTTCCCTGCCCTGCCTTGCCCCCCCTTGACCCACGTCCCCTCCCCTTCTCTTCCCTTCCATTTTCTCCCCTCCCTTTCTATCTTCTCCTTTCTTTTCTTCCCCTTTCTGGTGATTTTAAAGGCTTACAATGAAGAGCATGTTCCTAAGAATCAAACAGGACTAAATATGCAGAGCACTGGACTGAGCTCCCAAAGTGCAGTCAAAGAGAGGGAGGGGCAATAATATGAGCAAAGGGTCAAGACCATGATGGGGATACCCACTGAAACAGCTTACCTGAGCTAATGGGAGCTCACCGACTCTGGTCTGACAGTGGGGCAACCAGCATAGGAGCGAACTAGACCTTCTGAATCTGGGTGACAATTGTATGGCTGGGGCAGACAGTGGGGCCACTGGCAGTGAGACCAGGATTTATCCCTACTGTTTGTACTAGTTTTTGGAATCCATTTTCTTTGGAGGGATACCTTACTCAGCCTGATATAGTGGGGAAGGCCTTGGTCCTGCCTCAAAGCAATGTGTTAGACTTTATTGACTTCCCATGGGAAGCCTTACCCTTTCTGTGGAGTGGATAGGGGTGGGGAGAGGGGAAGGTGGAGGGAACCAGAAGAGGGAGAAAGTGGGAACTGGGATTGGTATGTAAAATGAGAAAAGATAGTATTTTTCATAAATAAATTTTTAAATTAAATAAATTTTAAGTAAATAAATAGGTAGATCCATAAATTGTGCCACTGATTAACTGTATAGACTTAAAGCAAAATACTTCATGATTTAATGGTCTCAATTTGCTCCCTTGTAAAACAGGAATGAAATCATACCCAACCTCATGTGTTATTCTGAGGATTGAATGCCACCAAGCCTTTTGCACGGGACTAGGCACACAGCAAGACTCAATAAGCAGGAGCTATTTTTAATACCATCATCAGCATCATCAACACCATCACTATACCCATCATCATCAGAAGCGGCAGCACCACCACCATCACTATCACCACTGTCATCCCCATCATCACTACCATCACCATCAACATTGTCATCACCACCAGCAGCAGCAGCAGCGCCATTATAACCACTGTATGATTTATAAAACAATGATGTTATCAAGAATGGTTCCATCCCAATCCCTTTTACATTCCTCTCACTCCACCCTCCTGCTTTGCTCCTGACTTCTGATTGCTGATCCTTGTGTCCGTACGGTACTACTTGAACTCAGTTCACGCTCTCTCCACCTGCTCCCTTTGTTGCTCAGCATTTGTACACTAGTTTATCCCATGCCCCAGATTCCCTTGCTCTTCCTGCCACCTCACCCGCTGCTTCTCAGCAATGCCTTTCCTCAAGAAGATGCAGGCAGGGCCCATGGGAAACTGCATGGGGGCAGGTAGAGTTCACCAAGCTCTGATGTCAAGATGGCCCCTCCTTCCTCCTCCCCTGCAGCAGGCAGCCCAGTTCCTGATTGCTTCAATCCTTTGCCAATTCTTCTTGCCCTTCTTGGACTCTCCTCAGTCCCTGTGACAGATCTGTGACAGCTCGTGGGGAATCTCTAATCAGACAGTGGAGGGATAGGAGCTCTTCCTACCTCCCCATCTGGCTGGAGTGAGATGGGAGGGGAGAGCCAGTGTGGGCCTCTGAAACTCTTTTATCCCCAGAATGGAATTAGATAGTACATTTTGAAATGGGGATTAAAGTGAAGCCTCTACTCATTTGCTGTTCCGACAAGCATTTTGAACATTCATCTAAGCCTGACCTTTGGTGAGTGAAAGTTGGAAAGGATGGATGTGGTATTTCATAAGTCAGTCATGTGCTCAAAGGAGCAGGATGCAAGAACTCTTGATACCAGGTCATATAGGCCTTAAGGGAACATGTTGTTGCTGTGCTAAATAGGTTGAAAAACTGCCTTCTAAATATTTAGTGCTACAGTTGACTTTGACTAGAAAAGCCTCCTCTGCAGTAGGCAGTTGGTAATGCAGAGACAAGAGCTGGTCAAAGTGCTGAGAATAAATGTCTGCTGAGTGCCCAGCCCTAACTGGGACATTGCTACCAACCCCTTCCTAAAGGTTCAGGAAACATTGAGCAGTGAGGATGAAAGAAAGTAAGCACCAAAGGATGTGGGAAAGTACTGTGAAATATTGTCTTCTAGATGTGGCATGTTCATTGCACTCATGCACGTACTGCACCTATGGTTACTTGCACAAGATCAAGTCAACAAGATCAGTTAGCAGTGGATTTTGAGAGAGAGAGAGAGAGAGAGAGAGAGAGAGAGAGAGAGAGAGAGAG
>JABTXL010004558.1:626952-676177 GCA_025134845.1 Neodon shergylaensis | reverse complement strand
GAGAGAGAGAGAGAGAGAGAGAGAGAGAGAGAGAGAGAGAGAGAGAGGTGTTGAGAGGTGTCAGGCAGTGTGGATACACTCAATAAATATTGTATATTTATATGAAATTGCCAAAGAATATATAAAAATAAAAAGAAACCACTTGATATGAGGTGTTGTGTGATCTCCTAAGGAGACATGAATACATGTCTATTCTCCCTAAGATAGGGCACAAGCAGCCAACCAAAGAAAAGATTCCACCAAGCCTGACTCGGTGAACCAATGAGTTTATTGGGGTTGCCTACAGGGATATGAATGGTGAATTATCACCCAGATACAGCTGCATCACCAAAAAGTCCATCTCAGCATGGATAATGATTTATGAATGCCACATACTGGAAAATCCCTACACAACTTGCATACACTTCCACTAAAGAATACTATATGGTGGTTTGAAAGAAAATGGCCCACAAAGAGAATGGCACTATTAGGAGTTGTGGCCGTGTTTGAGTAGGTATGGTCTTATTGCAGGAAGCTTATCACTGTGGAGGCAGGCTTTGAGGTCTCACATATGCTCAAGTCATGTCCAAAGAGACTGACCATCTCCTGTTGCCTGCAAGATGTTGGATTCTCAGCTACTTCTCCAGCACCATGTCTGCCAGCATGCTACCATGTCCCACCATGATGATAATGGACTGAACCTCTAAATTGTAAGCAAGCCAACGCAATTAAATGTTTCCTTTATAAGAGTTGCCATGGTCATAGCGTCTCTTCACAGAAACAGAAACCCTGACTAAGACAAAAGTTGGTACCAGGGACTAGGGTATTACTGTGATAGAACTGTTTTTGTTTGGAGGAATTTGAACTTTGGTACTTTGGGTTAGGAAAGCAGTAGAATGAATTAAGTGCTGCTTAGTGGGCCATACCAGTAAAAGCAAAACAATGGTGCTGAATGTGAGTTGATGAGCTGGGGGTGGGGCAGGAGCTGGCTCAAGAGGTTTCAGAGGAAAATAATATTAATATGTGGCCTAAAGATCATTTTTGTGATATTTTAGCAAAGAAAGCAGCTGCTTTTTGTCCCTGTCCAGTGTATCTGAAGCTAAAGTGAAATGAATTAGTTCCATTGGCAGAGGAAATCTCAAAACAGCCTAGGATAGACTCTGTCATGTGGTTACTAGTACTCATGCTTATAAAGATGCGTAATGGAAAGGAACATTCTGAGAGAAAACAAAAAACCATGAAGTGGAATGGAACTAAGTTCTGTGTTCAAGGAGATAAACAGATCAAAAAATGGAATAAAGGGAATGGTGACCTAGGAAAAGATCCCACCTAGCTAAATTTCCAACCTGTGAAAAGGAATTAAAGAAATGATTAGACCAGGATGTGATGATGTACACCTTTAATCATAGCACTCCAGACAGCAGAATATCAGATGTCTGCCTCTGGCCTCTTCAAGCCCATAAATAGGTGCATGCTACCATGCACACACACATGAACACATTTTTTTTTGCCTGACACAGCATCCATCACTTTTATGATTTTCCTGAATTTGATCAACTATCAAAACTACCAAAGCAACTACTCATACCCTTCAAAGGGTCAAGGTCACAGAGTGAAGGGAAGATTGAGAACCTCACTGAACTTGGCAGACACCAAGATTTGGACAGTGCAGCACAGGATTCTGAGCCCAGACCCTTTTACCTCAGATGTCGGTATTGTGACAAATGATAACTCATTAGTCATTTTTGGTATTCCTTGCCTCGTGTGTACATCATAGCAACCTCTCCCTTCATATTCTCATAGCCTGGTACCTCCTTAATCAAGAATTTGCACTTGGCATTGTCCCTTTGGAAGATTTGTCAGGATGTTTTGAGGATATGGCAATCAACTTGCTAAGGTGAAAGCTGGAAAACAATAAAAAAGAAGCCCTGGGTGGAGGGAAAGTGGTTCAGTCCTGGAAAAGGCTAAATTCATTCTTAAGGTGTCTCTGTGTCTTCTTTCCATGGACCCACATGAACCCACATCTGTGCCATAATAATCTCATCTGCAAACTCTGAATTTCCTTTTAATGTCATATCTACAAGCACATGAGGTATGGCATTGACTTTTGGGGAGAAATAAACAATTCAACTCGTAGCAGTCTTTAACATTTAATGAGCCATCAGGAAGAGTGAAGTCACATTGTTTGTAGGAAAATGGACAAACCTGGAGCCCATCACATTAAGCAAAATAACCCAGCCTCAAAAAGACAAGTATAATGATTTCCCTCCTAAGTGTAATAGCTATCTCGCTATCTGCCTACTATCTTCCTTCTGTCATCTATTTATCATCTATCTTAACCATCTACCTTGTATCTATCTGCTAATTATCTTATCTATATACCTTGTATCTACCATCTATCACCTATCTACCTATTTTACTTATCTTTATCTATGTATTACATATGTTGTAGAAGTAGAAGGGGGACAATTTGGTGGAAAGAAAGAGGTTGAAAAAGATGACGGACAAGAAGGAAATTAGGAAAGAAGAAAAGACAAATATGGCATGTCTTTTTTATATGCAAAATTTAGGTTAAAATACATATTTATGCACACATACCTATGACACAAGAGCAGGGAGTATTTGGAGGGAGGAAGAAGACCCAGGTGAGAAGGAAGTGGGGCCAAATGGAGGTAATGGGGAACAAATATTAACAAAGTACAATTACCTATGTCTATAAAAAGCCATGACGAACCCAATTATCTTGTATGCCATCTAAAAGTAACAAATTTTTAATCAAAAGAAACAAACATCGGCTTGGGGAAAAAATGAGTACTGCCTCTTGAAAACTTTGTCTTTACCAGAGCTGCTCTTAGGGTCTTAGGACTTCATTCATGAGCCTCCCAGGACACAGACACAATTATCTACTCCACAGATGATGAAAGTGAGGTTCACATGTGAAAGGACTTGCCTGTGCTCTTACAATGAGGAAACTGTGGGACCAAGGCCCAAATCAGATATAGAGTCATCGAGCTTGACCTAGGCAAGCAGAAAGGAGGGCTGAGGCAGCAGATAAGACAGCCAAGGAAGGCACCTATCTAAAACAGACTGAAGGGAAGATATTGAGGGAGAAAAGTATGGAAAGCAAGCCACACAGCATGTCAGGGAATGAAGAATAAAGGATACATCAAGGGTGACATAGGATACAGCAGGGTGCTAAGAGACTAAGAAATGCATCAATCTGTTAGTCAAGCAGAAAGCGTTTACAGAGTTTTTTGGCTCTGCAGAGATGGGCCATGATTTCAGATGAGATCTTTCCTTTTACAGAGGCAAGCAATCTTACCAAAGTGTAAAATGAGTAGTTATGGACGAAGGGAGGAAACTTTTAAACAGCTTTGGTCTCAACCACGACATCCATTTTAGCCACATGGATGTTGGACATTGTGGCTCTGATGATGAAGGAGTCATGTTCCAGCTTCAGGGTCCCCTGAGGGAGCTGAAGTTCATACTTTGCTACCTTTTGCTCTGGATACCCATTTCCCTGAATGATGTCATCAAAAACACTCTCCAGGTCTCTGGAGACTGGCTCGGTTATGATGGCTAAGGCAAACTTAATTCTGTGAAGCGCATAGTTGAAGGGAATAGAGAACAGTAAGGCCAGGTGAACACTTGGGCCCTGGTAGATCAGCATGCCCACAGTGCCCTGGAAGCTGGAGCTCTTCTTCACAAAGGAACAGCTGACGGTGGACTTTGGAGGCAGCACAGGTGGTGGGTCCACTAGTAAATGCCCACTCCGTAAGTAGTGCCTAGGAAAGAGAAGTTACAGGTCACTATTGCTCTAAGAAGATGGCCTTGCTTGTTGGAGAACAGAACATCTGGAGGCCTCTATAGACCATGCATGGTTCAAAGGAATTTATTTTTTTCATTTATTTTATCTTATTCCACAAGAATACCTATATTTAATCTCAGCTTCACTGCCTAAGGGGTGTTCCCATAACCTATGCTTATTGTATAAGTATTAGTTTATCTAATGACGTCAGTCTAGGAACAACTGTTCAGATCCAGAACAGGAGTTAATGACTTAGTCTACATCAAATATTAGATCTCTCAGAATCCACATCGTATTTCATTCTGCGTTTTCTGTTTCTTCACATTGAGCCACCACTAATGGCTTTTCTCCCACTTATTCAACAGGTTAAAGTCATTCTACTCCAGATTCTTTGCATGTGGTTCCCACAGACATCATAATCAGCACTCTTTCCCTGTGCTTTGCAACCGTGATTCACCTGTGCACCACTTAAGGGCTTGATAACAAGAAAACCAAGATCACTGCCTATGACTATAGGCAGCTGTGAAAAACTGCATTCATCTCTGCCGCATGACATGGTGCCCACACTGGGGAGGGAGTGTCCCACCATCAAGCCTTCCATGTAAATGAAACCCACGTGAGGATGAAAGGACAGTAGGTCCTCAAAAGATAAAACCATCCTGACAGGAACGCTGTACTCACACACTCCCAGCAGTTGTGCTTACCTGCACAAGATCAGTCCACATCCCCGGATGGGTTGGTGAGGGGCACAGAATCTCACACCCTGCACGAGGAGCTACTTACAAATTTAATAGCTTCTTGTGGAGAGAAAGTCTATTTTCTTTATATAGACTTATGTCATCCCAGTAAGTCTACAGTCCGAGCTCCGGTGGATGACCTAACACCCACATATATGTGGGTAGCACCAGATGAACTCAGTGGGTTATTAAAAAAAATAGACATGAAGTCTGGAAGGAGACCTGGGGGCATCTGGGAAGAACTGTGGGGGATTTGGGGGAGTAAATATGATAGAAAGCTATCAAATATATATATTTCTCAAAGAAAAAGTAAAAAAAAAATACTACATTTTTAAAAGTAAGATCGATGGCTTGACAGTTCAGAGCATTTTCCACTCTTTCAGAGGACCCAGGTTCAATTCCCAGCACCCACACGGCAGCTCAAAATCATCTGTAGTTCCAGTTCCAAAGGATCTGATGGCCTCTTCCAACTCTACTGGCACTGCACACACAACGCACATGCATATGTGCAGGACAAAATATTTATACATATAAGTTAAACAAATAATTTCTTAAAGTAAGAGCTTTGCAAACTTATGTAAGCATGCTATTAGCACATATGCTGTAAACGGGAAGCTAAGACTTAAACTGGCTACACCTATCTGATCTGCTATCATACACTGAGCCTTGTCTCTGAGCTGGAAGCCACTGCACAGATGTCCTATGATCACATATGATATGGGGCATGGGGATGGCTTAGGACAAGACTTGGGAGAACAAGAAAAGGATGAGACTTACAAGGGCTCCTTGAATATTATGTCCGTGTTGTTGGATATCTTAATCTCCACAGTCCGAGAGCTTTGGACATTCTGCACTCTGTATCCCAAGAAGTCCTCCTTATTCATCCTTGGCAAGTTGCCAGTTTTCCTGAGCGTGGAATGACAAGCAGCTCTGAATATCATCTGACAGACATTTCTGGATCCAGAGGCAGTGACTGGGGACTCAATGTCAGTTGTGAAGGGCTGTGATGGGTGGTCATTCAGTGTATACTCTTTGCTTATTAGAAAATCCTCAGCCATCTGGCCTCCAAGGAGGCCCCAGAAGCCATGGCAACCCAGTCCACTCTGCTTTGTGCTTCAGAAAGTCACTCGCTCCAGCACTATTCACTGCCTATCTCCTCCCCTTCACACACGCAAGCTCTGGTGGTAAGAAACAGTTTCTGTCATGCCATAAATTTTTATTTTTAGTGCAGAGGATGGAGCCCAGGTCTCATATAAATTAAATAAGTACCCTACCACTGAGCTACAACCTGACCCCTCACTGGGGGATTTTACACAGGGGCTCTACCACTGAGCCACACCCCCAGCCCCTCACTGGGGGATTCTAGACAGGGGCTCTACCACTGAGCCACACCCCAGCCCTTCACTGGGGGGTTTTAGGCAGGGGCTCTACCACTGAGCCACAGCCCAGCCCCTCACTGGGGGATTCTAGACAGGGACTCTACCCTTGAGTCACACCGCCAGGCCCTCATAGGAAGAGTTCTAGGCAGGAGCTCAATTTCATCTACACCCACAATCCTCCCACCAGATGTACTGAAAGTTAGTTCTGCAACAGATATTCCTTAGCGCCAACTCAGAGATCAGGGCAGTTACAGCTGCTGATATAGCCTGATACTCACCCAGCCATTTTCCTCATCTCACTGAGGATATTATCCTTGTTTATCCGAACATTCTCCCTAGACACCCTCAGCAAATCTGCCACAAGTTCTGGTGTGTAGAAGCAAGATGGTTTCATTGTCTCATATTTTTTTCTCCATGTGTCAATGTCATCTGAAACAGAACCAAACCAAAAAAAAGATTTGTCAAGTTAGGATCGTGCCCATTTATGTAAGAAGTTTGTAAACTACTTTTGTGGACCAAATTCAGCTGGCACACTTGACTTTATAAATAAAGAGGTGTTGGTATATTGCTTTATAAAGTGAAGCATTGTTTTACCATCTATCCTCCATACCTGAACAAAGAAGAAAAATGCCTCCTTTTTCATATTAATATGTATTGTTCAGAACGACAGCTAATGTAAGTGACTAATAAATATTTGTTAAAAGAATAAAGAGAGAAGGCTGAAGAGATAGCTCAGCAATTAAGAGTAATAACTGCTCTTCCAGAGGAAATGAGCTCAATTCCTAGCACCCACATAGTGGCTCACACCATCTGTAACTTCAGTTCCAGAAGATCTGATGCCCTCTTCTGTCTTCCTTGGGCACCAGGCATACGCATGGTGCACATGCAGAAAAAAACACCCATACACATAAAATAAAACATCTTTTCAAAAAATTAAAAGAAGCAAGAGAGTACATACACTAGATGAGTATGGTAGTGCATACATATCATAGTAACACTTGGAGACCAAGGCAGGAAGATTATGAGTTTGAGCTAATGCTAAACTTCACAGTGAGACTCTGTCCTAGAAATAAATTTAACAGGAGCCAGAGGAATGGCTAGGAAGAACTCATACTGCTCTTTCAAAGGACTGGAGTTCAGTACGCAGAACCCATGTCAGGTGATTCATAACCATCTGTAACTCCAGCTCCAAAGGATCCAGTGCTTCTATCCTCCTTGGGCATCTACACTCACGTGCACAGACAGGCAAACACACATACACATAACTAAAAAGAACAAAAATAAATCTTTAAAACAAAACCAAGGCCAGTAGAAAGGAACAGATTAAAGCAACGTGTGCAAGTCAGCACTCGGAAGGTTGAAGGAAGGGGAGCCTGAGCTCAAAGCCAGCTTTGGCAATAACAGGGAGACACAATCTACAGAAAGAGAAAAGACAGGCTCTCTACGTTATCCCTCCGAGGGAATCCCACTCCATAGGCAGCGTGGCAGAGAGCTCCAGGGACTCCAGTGTGATAAACAGCAGTGCTGAGACTGCCAAGCACAGTGCTACATGCTGAGACCCACCTAGGACTGTTCACCTAGGACCGGATATAAATGTGGACATGAATGTCCCAACAAAAGGAGGAAACAGACATAAATGTCGAAGAGAGAAACAGAAAGCATGATGCCCTTTTGGAGGCCCCACGGTGGACAGGATGAGTTTTAGATGTTGAAGTGTGGACTAGGCATCCCTAAAATATAGCCCCAGCCAGCCAGAATCCCATGGCTCCTTACCCTGTTCTTCCTCCCACACCTACCTCCACAGTTGTTCTTGTTGAACAGAGTAAAATGCATGACAACAGGTCCAGTTTCCCCCCTGAGGATGTAGCAGCTCTCTGGGGCTTTGGCCCACTCCTTCAGCTGATCCTCTCTCACTTGAGGAAAAGGGATTCCATAGCGTTGGCAGTAGTCCGCTGTTGTCCTGACGGTCTGAGAAGGGGAGAATAGGGACCCTTGAGACACACTGGGACTTCAGCAAAGACCTCAAGAGGAGGCTGGAAAGTGCATGGTTGTTTTGGGTTTGGTTTTGCACAGAAGACATCTCTCACTCACTGTGGGTTAATGAATAGTTTCTTCAAGGCTTGAGAATAACTTTAGGGTTCTGTATGAAGAACAATGTACTCAGATGAGGGGTCACCTACATATATTTGGAGCCAGTTAATCTCATTTCCTCCCTGAGAGACTCTTGAACCTCTACCTCCCAAGGAGGGATGGATGGTGACAGACAAAGCCAGTTTCCACTACTGGCTAACAGAAATGGAAAGTCAGCCATGCAAGTGCTTTTAAATAGCCTAATGATTACCATGGAAGTCAGCCAGTCCACTTTCCATTACTGTCGCAAATACCCAAAACAATCAGCTTACAAAGAGAAAAGGTTGGTTTGGGCTCAAGGCTTGGAGGTTCCAAGCCATGATCACTTGGCCACATGGTGAGAGAGAATGACAGAGCAAAACTGCTCATCTCACAAGGCAGATAGATAGCTGTCCTTTGAGAGCATGCACCCAGTCAACTAGGGACTTCCCCCTAGGCCAGTGTTTCTCAACCCGTGGTTATCAACACTTTAGGGGGTAAATGACACTTTCACATGGGGTCACCTAAATTCATCGGAAAACACAGATATTTATAATAGGACGCATAACTGTAGCAACATTTCAGTTATAACCTAACAACAAAAATAATTTTGTGGTTGGGAATCACCATGGCATGAGGAACTGTATTAAAGGGTCACAGCATTGGGAAGGTTAAGACCTGCACTAGGCACATCTCCTCAATGTTCTGACACTCCCCCAATCACAACACCCTAAGGATCAAGTTCAAACACTTGGGGCAGAAGTTCTTAACTTCTGGGGTACATTCCAGATCCAATTATCACAGCCAGAAACAAAAAACAACATAAGTGTGAAATATAAATCTTTACCCACCAGCATTGAGGCTAAGCAGGTAAAGGCATTTGCCACCAAGTTTGATGATCTAACTTTTAATAAACACAAGTATACTTTTACATATCTGTATGCATTGCATAAGAGGTGCAAATCCATATTATATAAGTGTGTATATTTTAAAGACAAGATATATAAACTCATATATATATATATATATACTTATTTTGTGTGCATGTGTATGTATGTGTGCACACACGCAGGTGTGTGCATGTATTGCTACAGTGTGTGTGTAGCATCAGAGGACAACTTATGAGATCCACCACATGGGTCTGGAGGATGGAACTCAGGTTGGCAGCAAGTATCTTTATCTGCTGAGTCATCTTGCCAGTCAACAAGGTTTTAAAATTGTGATCATTATGCGTGTCTATGCATGAAGTGGGGTGTACATGCCATAGTGCCTCAGACAACAATTGCCCAATGTCTACTCCCCAAGCAGACCCTGAGTTCCTTCCTGCACTGCTCCATCTCTGTCCAGGCCAGCTCATCTTCTTCCCTCAAATACATAAGTTTCTTTTCAGTTACCTCTAGTGGATCTCCAGCACTGAAGTCAAATGAGAGGATGAGGTGAGCTTCACGAGCCGGAGGCAAAACAAGCGGGTAGGGAGTGTTGATAGCCAAACCAGCATCCACCAGATGCAGAAACTCCCGGCTCTGCATGGCCTCATCTGTGATGTTACCTAAAACCAGAAAAAGACTTGTCTAATCTAAGGTCAGAATGTAGGGTATAGGAAGCAGTTTGAGCAGACAGAACTGTTGTCTCAGACAGGTGAGTGGAGACCCATTCCAGTAGGGTTCACTTCTGCTGTTGTCTGAACATGGTTTGAGTGTGCTCCTCAGAGACTCATGCCCAGGAAGACTGGTCTGCAGTGTGAGGTGCTGATGTGGAGGAACCTTTTAAAGGACAGACCAATTTGGAGGTGGAGGCATCAGCCTTGGAAGGGATTTGTGTGGCTGTAAATTATTAGTTCTGGAGAGAGCAAAGTACTTATACAATGATACCCATCCATCTGTGACTATGTCCCTTCTACACATGGCTTCTCCATTACATTATATTGCAACCAGGAACACCCAAACCAGAGGGTGAACAGATGGCGCCACCTCATTTGGACTTTCATCTTCTAATGCTATGAGTTAAATAAAACTGTTTTCTTTATAAAGTACATGGCCTGGGGTATTTTGTTATAACCAATGAAAATAGAATGATACAACTTCTCAAGGCATGTATGGTGCTGACCAAACTAGTAACATTGTGAAGCTTATCTTCCTAGGGAAATTACCTTTTCTCAAACTACAAAGGTATCAAGGCACAAGATGTTGGTGGTAGGCAGTCTCATCACGGAAGAGTGGTAAATGTTTGGGAATTGGCATAGTCTTGGAAGAAGTCATTCATAGAGCAAGATGACAGAAGTTTATAAAAGATATACAGAGACCTAAGAGTATCCCACAGGCCAGTGTATATTCTGTCTGAATGATGGAGGGCAGATCATGAAAGGATAACCTATGGTGAATGTCTACGTATTTTTAGAATCAGAGGAAAGCACCACTATTTCAGGGGCCTTACTATGCCTTCTATTGACACCAGAAAGACTATGTGTCTCTTGTTAGGAACCACTACCATGGAGAGGCTCTGCCACACACATCATTGAGCACCATGCCATCCCCACCCCACAGCTCCACGAAAGGGATGAGTTGAGATCACTTCATGGCCCTCATCCTCCATAGCTCACCACAGCCCATTAGTGATTAGGAAGGCAGAAAGGGGCGCATTCTCACCATTTTTATAGAGGAAGTTGTAAACAGTTCCCCACTCCCACTTCCAACAACAAATTGCAGTTTTACTCAGAAAAGTAAAAGTGTCCTGGAAATAACCTAGATGCAGAAATGGAAAAGTAGAAATTAAGTATCATGGGCTGGCATGGGTTGGCACTCCTCTAAAGTCCTATGGTGAAGCACTGACCTTCAACGTGACACAGGGTTTGAGTAGGGAAGTCCTACCTTATAGTAGATGGCAATGTCCCAGGGGCTTGGGTCCCCAATTGAAAAAAAGAGAAAAAAGTAAACTGAACACCAGCATCTCTCTTTCTCTTCCTCTGTTTTTCTCTCTATATGTGTCTCTTTCTGTCTCTCACTCTCCTTCTCTGTCTCTCTTTCCCTCTCTCTTTTCTCCCTCTATCTTTCTCCCTCTCTATGTCTCTCACTCCAACTCTGTCTCTCTGTCTCTCCCTGTCTCTCTTTCCATCTTGCCCTGTCTCTCTTTCTGTCTCTCGGTGTCTCTCTGTGTGTCTCATCTCTGTCTCTTTCTGTCTCTATGTCTCTGTCTTCATGTCTCACTCTGTCTCTCTCTCTATCTATCTCTGTGTCTCTCTGTTTCTTTTGTCTCTCTCTTTCTCTGCTTCCTGACTGTGGGCAATGTGACCAGCTACCTCAAACTCCTGCCATGGTGGACAGTATCTCCTTAAACTATCTCTCTGTCTCTGTCTCTATATGTGTGTGTCTGTCTGTCTCTATCTCTGTCTGCATCTCTCTATGTCTTGCTCCCTGTCTCTCTTATATCTGTCTCTCTCTGTCTCTGTCTATCTCTCTCACTCTGTCTCTCTCTCTCTCCTTCCTGACTGTGAGGCAATGGGACCAGCTGCCTTATACTCCTTTTGCCATGGTGGACAGTATGTCCTTAAACAGTCTCTCTCTCTCTCTGTCCCTGTTTCTCTGTCTCCATATGTGTCTCTGTGTGTCTCTATGTATACCTCTCTGGATGTGACTCTCCTCTCTCTTTTTTCTCTCTCTGCTCTCCTTTGTCTCTCCTGTCTCTCCTCTGTCTGTCTCTGTCTCTGTCTCTCTCTCTGCCTTCTGACTGTAGGGCAATGTGACACTCTTTTTGATGGACAGTATCTCCTTCAACTCTGAGTCAAAATAAACCACTCTAAGTTGCTTGTGCCAGATAATTTGTCACAGGGATAAGAAAATGTGACAGATACCAGTGGGGAAGATAGGAGGAGGCTGATAGTGCTGGCACTTACTCCCGATCCAGTTTGTCGGTCTAGACCTGGGACCCAAAGGAAGCGCTTTTGTCCTCATGAAGCAGTACAATAGATATTCAAGAAACTGCTCCTTCTCCTTGGGAGAGATCTCATTCCAATTCTGGACCGCCTCAATCAGCCAGAAGTACTTCTGTTCACCAAACACATCTGCCACAAGAAACCCAACTGATTACCCGCTTCAGGACAGACCTGTGCCATCTCTTGAGAGTCACTGTTTAGCCTACTCCATCTCATCTCTTGTGGTGACCTGGACGTGACTGTGCTGTAGAGCAATTTGCTCTGAGAGAAAACATTCCATCCTTCAGAGAAGCCTATGAAAGCTCAGGAAATATCAGGCAACAGAGCTTAGTTGCATACACAGTCACTTACAGGGGAGAGGGAGAAGGAGAAAAGAGGGCCACATCTCTATGGTGAGCCACCTGGCTGTGTGTCAACCCCCTGCTTCCCTCACGCTCTCTGGTCCCTTAGCATCCACACAGTAGTTTGCAAGTGTGAGCTCATGCACAAACCTCTCTTAGCATCCAGAACCTGCTGCAGGGCCTGGAGCTTATCCTTGATGCTGGGGTCATTCTGATCTTTAAGAAAAGCCATCATTAAATCCAAGAGCACTTCATCCACCTGTGTCTCTGGTGCTCCCATGTATGCCGCTGCTCCAGCTGCTGATCTAGGCGCTGCTCAGAGATAAAAGTAGCCTCCCGTGAGAGTGTGGAGAGACCATCACTGCCTGTCCCTATAAAAGTCTCTTTGTCACCCCATTCCTGACACTGCTGTGTACAACCAACCCAGCTTCCATGTGTTTTACTTAGAAAACTCCCACATGAAATTCACAAACCTAGATGTTCCTCCCAGGCCCACCTTGGCTGACAAATGGAAAGTACAGAACAGAAGCCCACCTCCCTTGTTCCATGTAGCACAGAGGCATGAGTCCTCTTGATAAGGCTTCTTACCCTCCTTCATTACCTCTTTACAATTACTGGAAGAGTAAGGAACACACAGACACACGCACACAAACACACACTTCCAGCTGTGGTTTCTCTGTCTCCCCAGATCCTCAGTTGCCTCATCTGTCAAAAATCTCCTGAGTGGGGGTAGGGAGATAACTCCATCAGTAAAACACTTGCTACTCAAGCATGACGACCTGAGTTCAGATCCCCAACACCCACTTAAAAAGTCAGGCAAAGGGGCACACACCTGTAATCAGCAATGACGGTAGAGATGGAAGCATCCTAGAGGTTTGTTGGCCAGTCAGTCTAGCCAGTTAAGAAATTCCATGTTCGGGGGATGGGGAGAGAAAAGTGAGAAGAGGAGGATGAGGGAAACTTGGGGAAACAGGATGATTGGGATAAAGGAAGGTTGGATAGGGGAGCACGGAAGCTCAATTCTTAGTTAAGGGAGCCACCTTAGGGTTGGCAAGAGACTTGAACCTAGAGTGGCTCCCAGGAGCCCAAGGCGAGGTCCCCAGTTAGTTCCTTGGGCAGCTGAGGATAGGGAACCTGAAATGACCCTATCCTACAGCAATGCTGACGAATATCTTGCATATCACCATAGAACCTTCAGCTGGTGATGGATGGAGATAGTCACAGAGACCCACACTGGAGCACCGGACTGAGCTCCCAAGTTCCCAATGAGGAGCGGAAGGAGGGAGAACATGAGCAAGGAAGTCAGGACCACGAGGGGTGCACCCAACCACTGAGACAGTGTGGCTGATCTATTGGGAGCTCACCAAGGCCAGCTGGACTGTGACAGAAGAAGCATGGGATAAAACCAGACTCTCTGAACATGGCGAACAATGGGGGCTGATGAGAAGCCAAGGACAATGGCCCGGGGTTTTGATCCTACTTCAAGTTCGGGCTTTGTGGGAGCCTAGCCACCCTGGATGTTCACCTTCCTAGACATGGACAGAGGGGGGAGGGCCTTGGACTTTCCACAGGACAGGGAACCCTGACTAAAAAATAAATAAAATAAAAAAAAAAAGAAATTCCATGTTCACATAAGGTAGAGAGTGATAGAATAAGGCACCAGACATCATCTTCTGGCTTCCACACACATGCACAGCACATGTACATGCATCACACACGCACACAGAGAGCACAGGTGAGCAGACGAGGTAAGAATAGCACTTCACAAGGTGACTATCAGCATAACCATGACATTCTGCACAATCTGTGGCTGGCTTGTTCAGCGTCTCATCCATGTGCTCATCAGTGATTCAGAACACAGCAGGGTGCTTACCTGCCATAAACAAATGTCCCTGGTTCAATTTTGCTCTCAGGTCTGCTAACATGTCTGCAAGAAGGTAAAAATGTAGAATGTTTATCTGTACAATGCAGTCACTGGCTATGGTGTTGAGTATATTTTTTTTCAGTTTTCGAAGACAGGGTCTCATACCGCCCAGATTGATCTCAAACTCCCTTCATAGTTGAAGATGACCTAGAACTCCTGATCCTCCTGCCTCCACCTCCAAAGTGCTGGGATCACAGGCATGCACCACCAGTCCTGGTGTTGAGTATGTCCAAGGCAAGTTTCTCTAGGGCTATTTCTTTATACTATTGGCCACAGCAGGCTGGAACTTTGCTGATAATGACTCTCAAGACCTAACTCCATGCCTGCCTTCCAACTCTACCTCCAGTGAACCCATATTGGTAACTTGAAATTGGACGGGACAATACATACCACTATAAATCAAGGCTTCTTCACCAGAGAGCAAGCCTAGTATACACAATAAGGAAATGAAACATGACTTCACCTCCAACTTTAGCCTCTAGGTCATTTAAAAGTCATCTCCGAAAGACTGGGGTGGGTACTTCTGTCTCAGTTATAGGAGGTATAGTGTCACGGAGCATTTGGTTGGCCAGAGCATATTAACATACTGCTCAGAGCTGTGATGTGACACCATTCATTCCTATATCAGTGCTCAATTGACAGTGAGAGTACACAAGTAACTCAGCATTCTTATGACTCCATGGCTCTCAAAAAAATTAAAGTTGAAGGTTGGGAAGATGATTCAGTGGTTAAGAGTATTGCTGGCTTATCCAGAGGACTCAGACCCAATACCCAGTACACACAGGACATTTCTCAACCATGTATAACTCCAGTTCCAGGGAATCCAATGCCCTCATCTAGCCTCTGCAGCCACCAGGCACATACAGATACACATGCAGACAAAAGATCCATGTACACAAAATAAATAAAATGTTAAGATAGGGTCTCTCTATGTAGTCCTGGTTGCCCTGGAACTTTCTATGGAAACCAGACTGGCCTCCAACTCACAGAGAACACCAATCTCTGCCTCCCAAATGCTGGGATTAAAGTGTTACCACTATGCCTGGCAAAAATAAACAAAATTTTAAATTCAGGTTATTTTAGCATCCAGTCCTTTGGGTTGTGGTAAGGATAATATAATAGAACAGATAATAACTGCTATTGTTATCCAGTGCTTTTACCTACCAGGCTCCATCCTTAGTACTTTAGAGGAATTCACTCTCTAAATCCTTACAAATACTGTTATTGTCATCTATGTGGTGTAGATAGAGCAACGAAGATGCAGAGAAGGTGGAAAAAGGAGGTCACATGTAACTAAGCGCCACTGTTGCCAAGGCAGCCCACACCCAGCCACTCTGCAGCAATCCTGGATGCCCCAATGGTGGCTTGAGAGAAAGCACTAGCATTAGGAAATATAATTATAGGCACAATGACAGTAGTCTCCTCTTCTGTCACATGAAGGAAACTGAAAATTAGTGTCTTTACATAAGATATCTCTAGGCTCTGGCCCTTGGGTCCCTCTCAAATACTCACCACAAATAAATTTCTTAATTTCTTCTCTATCAGCTATAGCACTTCCCCATAAACCTGGAAAGAAAAGAGAAATAAGACTAAGACTTCATGTAATTAAAGTGAATCAATAAGGTTCCATTACATGTGGATCCTGTTGCCTATAATCGACAGAAGCAGAATGGGAATGTGGGGAACAACTGAGGGGTTAGCAGTTCTAGTGTCAGACAGTCATAGCTTAGGTGTGGGATGCTGTTGTTGGTGGGAAGGAAGGGGTATAAATGGAGTCTAAAAACCTGGAAATGGAATGTAGATGATTTATATCCAGATTAGAAATATGTAAGATGCAGAGATGACATCAAAAGGCCCTAATTCAGTGACTAGATGGATGGAGGGCCATTTTCATTGGAGGATAAGGTGAAGTAAAACAACAGTCTTGGTTCTGTTTCTATGCAGAAGGAGGCATCCATGACGGACTTCACAGTATATCTCAAAATTATATGTTGACCAGACAGGGCAGTGCACACCTATAATTCTAGCATTTGGGAGATGTTGCAAGGAGAGACCACTTGTTCGTCCCGGCCACCCAGAGCTGAAATAATCACACAGAAACTGTATTAATTAAATCACTGCTTGGCCCATTAGCTCTAGCTTCTTTTTGGTTAACTCTTACATCTTACTTTAGCCCATTTCTATTAATCTGTGTATCACCACGAGGTTGTGGCCTACCAGCAAAGTTCTAGCATGTCTATCTCTGGCAGTGGATCCATGGCATCCCCTGACTCTGCCCTTCTTTCTCCCAGCATTCAGCTCTGTCTTCCCTGCCTACTTAAGTTCTGCCCTATCAACAGGCCAAGGCAGTTTCTTCATTCATTTATGGTAATCACAGCACACAGAGGGGACTCCACATCAGGGAGATGGATACAGAAGAAGTAAGAATTCAAGACTAGCCTCAGCCACATAGTCAGTTCAAGGCCAAAATGGGATACATGAGACCCAATTTAAAACAACAACAAAAATAATTTACTGAATAAATAGAGATTTAATTATCTTTGAATTTCTACCATACTCTGGGCACAGTGTTGAATGCTTCATTTGTGAGGTCACATATAAATCCCATACCCGCACTCTAAACCTGCTTATCATGTAACCTTGGATTCAGGTGCCTCCTGGACCATTCAGAAAGCAATCAGGTATCTATCTGTCAAGCAAGGGAGTCCCTGGGAGATGCTGAAGGCCATCCTCTGGAAACCCCAAGACCTCTCCTTTTCTCCTAGCAATAAAGAAGCCTAGCAGAGCTAGGTACTCAGAGAGGTCATTCTTGCCCAACATCTACTCCCCACCTCCACTGAATTCCATCTGATCCCAATACTGACCTCTCAGGTAATTCAAGTCTCCCTCAGGCTCAGATCTAACCAATTTTCCATTCTTAAATCTGCTTCCAAACTGTGTGATGGGGACGTAAGCCCCAAGTGCAGGGTAGCCAGCATGATGAGGGGTGAATTCGAACCAGGACTCTGGAAAGGCAAAACAAGAGTAAACTATAAGCTCTGAGCCTGGAACATAGGTGCTGGAGGAAGGGATGCCATAGAGAAAGGAATGCTAACCAAGAGTCTAGAGAAGGGCTGGCTGATCTCAAATATTTGGGGATCTCTTCCCCATGCCTCTGAAAGCCTATTCAGATGGAAACAATTCATTATTTCAAAAACCCTGCGTCCATTACTTCCCCAAACGTAAGCCTCATACCCACCTTTCTCTTCAAATTCATCACAGATGCGATGTCAGAATGTTGGGGTGATGGAAATTCCAGACACACTGTGATATGAGGGTTATCTGGGACACTGTGGACTGAGTGGCTACTTATTATAAGAAGGATAAAACTCACATAATCCTGTTTGTTCTAGAAATTCCCATCAAGTAGCTATGGAAGGCACAGATGACAATGTCTAGAAAGACAGATGAGGAAATAATTACGAGTCCTCAAGAGAGATGCTGATACTTGGTCCACATTGTGGAGAAGACAGCAGTTGTGATGTTGAAGGTTGAGTTAGAAAAGGCGTGGAGTAGAGGTCTCATTGTTCATTAGGGAATATTTGTAAAGAGTGCAGCTATTCAGACATGTTTTACTGAGTAACTGTCTTCCTCTACAAGGGAAGGCCACCCTCTCCAAACCAGTGTACAGCTCAGGAGGGGCATATGGAGTGGTTAGAGAGGAAGGATAGCCAATAATATCAGTCAAATCAACCTTAGTCATCAATGGAGTGGCGGATGTTACAGCCAAATTAACCTTACCTCTGAGCTGATGGGGGAGGTCTATGAAAAGGAGATCACCTCTACCCACTCTAGTGGAAAAACCATACAAGGACTATGCTGATTAATTTCAACTTTCAACCTGGCATGGGCCAGAATACCTGCTAAAAGAGGGGCATTTTTTGCATTCTTTTTTTTTCTAATACCAACCATAGTTCCTCTCTCTCTTGTCCTCCTACTTTCCCTTACCTCACTCCCACCTCAGCACCCTGCCATCCACTCCTAAGAAAGGGTAAGGCCTCCCATGCAGAGTCAACAAAACCTAGTACAACAAAACCAAGTCCCTCACCCTTGTATCAAGACTGAGCAAGGCACCCCACCATCGGAAACGGGCTCCAAGTTCAGGAGTCTTAATGGGTAATAGATCAGGTTAGCCTATGGGAATGTCTGTGGGAGTCTTTATTGATTGTTAACTGAGACGGGGAAATTCAAGCCTATTGTGAGTGTCAGTATTCTCTAGGCAGAATCAGTATAAAGGGAGGGAAAGCTAGCCCAGAGTAAGCAAGAAAATAAGGATACATTTGCATATTTCCTCCTTGCTCTTGACTTCCCCGAAATAATGGGCCATAACCTGGAACTGTCAGCCAAATAAACTCTCTCTTTCCTGGGCTGCTTTTTGTTACAGTAATTGTGAAAACAACCAAAATGAAACAAGATCAAGGACACAGACAGGGACGAGAGAAATAGAGCATTGACCTCAGGAATTTCCGAGCTTTAAGATGCTAGAGTGAGCAAGCACCTGGAATATGGCTTGACAGATATTGAGAAATAGGGGCAAACACATCAATCAAATAAATGCATTTTATATATAGTAAATTGGGTGAAGAGTTCTTGATTCCAGGGCAAAGATTGTGGCTGAAAAGAAAAATGGAACATTAGGAAAGCCAGCAGCACTGGGGTAGTTTTTGGAGCCATGGAGAAAATGACAGTAAAGAGTCATGCCACTGTATCTCCAACCTGGGTCCCTCACTTCACCCATATTTCAACATCCTTTGTCACCCAATGCAAGTATGGCCTGTGTGGTAGTTTCTGGGAGGCCTGTTTGCTCTCTGTGAGCTGAGCATACTATTCTATCCTGACAGCCCATTTTTGCTCCTGGACCTCCCAACAGGGAGGTCTGGAAGAAACATCCATACATTCCACTCAAAGCCTTTTTGGAGAGATGGAACCCAGAGCCCCATGCATTCAAGGCAAACACTCTACCACCAAGCTATATCCGTAGCCCTGTTTAGTGTCTTTCATTCCCTTGCTGCCTCCCCTCCCTCCAATTTTTTGCTTACTCCGAGTTTTTCTCGTTTTCCAGTCAGGCTGAAGGTCACCATCAATGGCTGCAAAGATTGGATAGGGCAGCAGTCCTTCTTCCACATGCTTCTTTATGCTGGACAAGTTAGAGTTCTGTAACTATGGAAGAAAAGTACCCAGATTGAATGGGGTAGAAGCACAAGGGAATGATTTATTCTTCCCAAACTCAGTGGGATCTTTGCATATGGTGCACCTAGTTCTGAAATAGTCTTTTCTTCCTTCTTCATCTATGAAACCCATTCCACATGTGTGGAAATCCAAGGACAACATGAAAGAGTCAGTTCTCCTTCTACCACGTGGGTTCCAGGATTGAACTCAGATCTTCAGGCTTGACCGCAGCTATCTTGACAGTCCACTGTTCATATTCTTCAGTGTAGAAAACAGACAGCGCTCATCTACAGAGTACAGTGGGGTACCTCAAAGGATGAGACTGGAGAAGAGTCAGAGAGACCACTGCTGAGGAAAGCAGTCCTACAGGCCAAGAATGAAGAGAGAGATCATGTCCCTATTCATCTGGAGGAATTTTATCCCCTTTGAACAGCAGTTCTCATTTGTCTCTTTCTCAGGGTGCTGACCATCACCATTCTGTTCTTCATTCCTGTGATTTTACTATCTTAGATGCCTCAGAGACATGGAATCATGTGACTGGCTTGTGCCACCTAGCATAACTGAAGGGGATAGTTGTCATACAAACCATTACCATCTGTCTCACAAATCACACACAGAGAGAGAGAGAGAGAGAGAGAGAGAGAGAGAGAGAGAGAGAGAGAAACACAAGAAATTAGCACTTTGATCATAATAGAGTTCACAGGTAAGTGCATGTATCCAAAGTCATCAAAATGTGTTTGAAATATATATGTATGTTCAACTGTGCACATATCAGGTATACCTCCATAAATCTTAAAAAAAAAAACAGTAAGTTAAACTGTGAGAGGGAGGGTGAGAGAGAAGTACAGTGATGTAGGTGAGTCATCTGTCTATGTATTACTTTCATTGGTTAATAAAGAGACTGCCTTGGCCTTTTAATAGGGCAGAAAATTAAGTGGGTGGAGTAGACAGAGCAGAATGCTGGGAGGAAGAAGGCAGTGAGGCAGACGCCATAGCTCTCCTCTCTGAGATGGATGCAGGTTAGAATCTTCCCGATAAGCCACCACTTCGTGGTGCTACACCGATTATTAGAAATGGGTTAATCAAGATGTGAGAGTTAGTTAATAAAAGGCTAGAACTAATGGGCCAGGCAGTGTTTAAATGAATACAATTTGTGTGTTGTTATTTTGGGTGTAAAGCTAGCCATGTGGAAGCCGGGCGGGATGAAAAGCAGGCCTGCCTGCAGCTCATCACTACAGTACAGGAAAGAGAGAGGATGGAGAGGGGACTGGAAAGATAGCTCCAAGATTGAAAACACCTGCAGAGGACCAGGGTTCAGCTTCCAGCACCCATGAGGCAGCTCACAAGCATCTGTAACACAAGTTCTAAGGGATACAGTGCCCTCTTCTGGTCTCTACATACAGTGCATGCATGCAATGCATATACATAAATGCAGGCACTCATATACAAATAAAACAAAAAATAACTTTAAGGAAAAGGAGGGGGAAAGGTAGGAAGGGCAGAAAGGCAGTGAGAAAGGGAAAAGAAGGAGGGAGAGGAAAAGAGGGATAAGAGGAGAAAACAAATACACCGTGGGTTCCTGTTCTACTTTAACAGTACTTTTTTTTTAAAGATTTATTTATTTATTATGTATACAACATTCGGTTCTAAATAGCATCTGTTCCCCTAGGACACACAGTCTGGTAGGAATTCTAACAGCATCAATCAAAACTTCCATTTTCTCTCTTTTTATTCCTGTCTCTCAGTTCAAGCTGTGTCTGTCCCTCTCATTTCTAAGAATGCCACAACCAACTCAACTCAACCAAACCACAAAACCAGAAGAAATCCACTGGAGAAAGAACTCTTGGGGCTGAGTTTCTACTGTCATCCTGACTCTCCCATGATGAGTTCACCCTGCAGGTCACAGACATTTGGATCGTGGTAGCCATCTGCCTTGAATAGAGCTGACCAGGTGATATGCACAGACAACCTGGGGATGGATCCTAGAGCCTGCTGACTAGAGGGTCTGGAGGTGACCACAGTGGCACTCTGGGCCTGGGGAAAACTTTTCTAACTAAGAACACAGAGATGTAGAAAACTCCAGTCTTTCTGGGGTAAAGAATAAAATATGAATACAAGCAGAGAAAAGTAAATTCAAGAAAAGAAATGATCAAGGACAGAGATGGAAAAAATAGGTGCCTTGGAGCCTCTTGCATTTGGATGATCCTAGATGTTTCTATGGTCCTCATAATTTCTACTCACTTTACTGCACAAACCATTCAGAGTCTGATTCTTCTACTTCCAAACAATCAACCCTGGCATATTTTTAGTCTTGAGGTAGAAGTTCCGAGTGACCAGATTTGGAAGAGCTGAAAGAAGATATTGGTCAAGTCTTTTGGAACCCCATGTCCTCTACTAGGAGTGACTTACTTCTCTGGTTTGCCTGGAAACAACAAAATAGGCCCAAAAGTCAGTCAAGGAGTAATTCTTTTTCTTTGATGCCTGTATGGCTTTCTCCAAGTTCTCTCCAAAGTGCCACCTATTCTCCTCATATCGCTGTTTCAGCTCCTCTTCCATCCCTTCCATATTTCCATTGTTGTTGTAGAATGAAGACAACGCCCTGGGGACAGAGAGAAGAAATGGACTGAGGATCAGAATAGTGACCCCAAAATGCCATTAACCCTGACTGTCTCTATCATGTAACAAGCCAGGGGAAGAATGATTAACTGTCATAACAGAAATTAAGTATGCAAACAAGGATGAGTCCATGGAACACTCATACATATGAAGTATGTGTGGTATGATTCTTTTATTCAACAGATAGGACAGTGAGAGCAAGATAGAAGAAATACATCATAGTTTAATGTTAGACTCCAGGCCAGACTGCTACCCTGCCCATCATACAGATGACACAGTCATGCGCCTACTAAGATCATAGTCTATGAAGATCTAGTTAACATATTCCCAAATACCAGGACCTCTAACCTGGGGAAATAAGTTTACATCAAAGAGGGTACAGACAGATACACATCCTGCTCCCCAACTGCTTCCATGATGGGAAATCAGAGAGACTGACTGCAGCATCATGCTGAAACCTACCTCTGAGACCTATAAAAAGGACTCTACCATGTGAGTCCTGACTCCTGTCAGAGCCCCCACCATGTCGTCTGTCTCATTGCTGAATACTGAACTCTGTTGTTATCTATGTGTTGATGGCATTAATAACTGGTGGTTTGAATGAGAATGTCTTTTATAGATTCATGTGTTTGAGCTTGGTCCCCAGTTGGTGGCACTGTTTGGGAAGGTATTGGAACTTTCAGGAGGTAGAAACTTGCTGTAAAATACATCACTGAGGGTGAGCTTTGAGAGTTCACAGCTTCACCATATTTTCAGTTCACGCTCTCTGGTTTCTGCTTACACAGAAGATGTAATCTCAACATCTTGCTCCAACTTCCTGCTGCTATGCCTCTCCTACCACGACAGACTCCCCTTTAAAGCCATGAGCCCAAATAAACTCTTCCTTATACAGTCACTTTGGCCATCATGTTTTATTACAGCAACAGACAAGTAACTAAATAGTAACTTCTAATAAAGTTTTAACCCCCACAGTCCATCTCAGTGTTCCTCTGAATCCCACCTCTGAGACTGGATCCCAATCCTACATATGACAGGCAAATAGTATTTGTTTCAGATGAACATCTATCAAGTATGTGACTGTTACATCTCATTTGGTTTCTATTGCTGTGATAAAATGCTGACCCAAACCAACTTTCAGAGGAAAGGGTTTATTTGGCTTACAGGCTAAATTATACTTCATCACTGAGGGAAGTCAAAGAAAGAAATCTGGTAGGGCAGGAACTGATGAAGAGTTCATGGAGGAATGTTGGATCCATGGCTTTCTCAGACTGCTTTCTTATACAACCCAGGACCACCAGTCTAAGGATGGCTGTAGCATTTACCTAAAGTATTACTAGTGGAATACTGACCCTTGTAGTCGGAGGCTGTTCAGTCATTCCCAGCTGCCCAAACTCAAAATAACCATACAGAAACTATATTATTTGCAATACTGTTTGTCCAATAGCTTAAGTGTATTGCTAGCTAGCTCTTATATCCTAAACTAACCATTCTCCACTAATCTGTGCAACACCACGAGGTCATGGCCTACCGACAAAGTTTCAGCAGGCTCTAGCAGAGGCCTCTGTCTCCTGTGGCAGCTACATGGCTTCTCTCTGACTCCACCTACTCTCTCTATATATCTTTTCCAGCCTTGCTATATTCTGTTATGTCATTGGCTGAAAGCAGCTTCTTTATTAACAAATGGCAATAAAACATATTGATAGCATACAGAGGGAAATCCCACATCAGACCCTATTGGTCACATTTTCCTGATCCAAAAGCCCCAGAAGTCCCCCTCATCCCCTGCTTCTCTCTTCCTGTCCCTCTCTTTTTCCCCCGACTTCCTCAGTCTTCCAACAGTTCTATGACTAATCCCAGTCAGTCACTTGCTGGCTCTATCCTTGATTCAACGTGGCATTATTGGCACAGCAGGGCAACAGTGTGAAGAATTCTCTCCCAACAGGTGGCACTGCCTGCAGTAGGCGAAGTCCTCACATATTAAACATTAGTCAAGAAAATGCACTCACAGTCTTGTCTACATGCCAATCTGATGGAGACAATTTCTCAATTGAGGTTCCCTCTTTTCTGATGACTATGGTTCACATAAAGTTGTCAAAGAAACCAACCAGCACAATCATCTTCATAATTAGCCCTCAAAAGGATCATTCTCAGTTTAGAGAAGCAGAAAGAAGCTAAGCTCCTTCTCAGCATCACACAGGTATTGAAAGGGAACTGGATTTGTTCTCCTACCATCTTCCTGCTTTTTACTTTTTTTACCTGATATTAGATGAACAAGCTGAGAACATGCCTACATGGAGAAAGGTTTTCAAAGGAAAACTCCTTACCAGTTCCTATAAGGAAACTCGATACTGGCTAGTTCAGTCAGAATTTTTTAATACTTTTAAGAATGTGCATCTATGTGTATGCATGTCGCTGCACGTACAAGGATGCAGATACATATCCAAGTGCCCATGGCAACACAATGAACCTTAATTTCCCCAAGTCACATTTGTCAAGTGCATTTTATTTATGTTATTGTGTGTGTCTGTGTGTGTGTGCATGTGTATGTATCTGCATGCACACATGTGTGTGGGGGTGCCCACGGAAGCCAGGAGAGAGTGTCATCTTCTGCAGCTAGATGGGTGTTGTGAGCCTCCTGAGGTGGGACCCAAACTTCAGTTCTCATGACTGAGCAGCAAGTGTTCCTAACCACTGTTCCAAGTATCCAGCCCAATTTATCAGGTATTTTCCCTCATTGCTGTGCCAAAAATGTGCCTTCCATACCATAATGGATCATATTCCTTCAAATTGAGTCAAACAAACCCTTCCTTAAATTACTTTTGTTGACTATTTACCACAACAATGAGAAAAATAACTAATCCAACAAGTGCTTCATCTCCACCTACCACTCATTCTCTGTGCCATCCAAAAGCTTGTGTAGCTTAATCTGTTACTGGAAAGGTACCAACATTGAATAACAACATCTGCCCTGGGCTTGAATCAACAGATGTCAAAACTGATTAACAATGTCTGCCCTGGGCTTGGAATCAGGAGGTGCCAAAATTGATTAACAATGTCTGGCCTACTTTGTTGATTCCCCAGGGGAGTTCTCACCCTCTCTGAGGGCTGGATGGGGGTGGGGTTGGGAGAAGATGAGGGGAGCAGAAGGACCAGAGGGAGACAGAATTTGGGATTGGTATGTAAAATCAGATTATTTTATAAGTTAATAAAGAAATAAATAAAACAATGCCTGCCTTTGGCTTGGAATCAGCTTGTCAGGCATGAGTGCTTCTGAGCCCTTTGGATAAGAAAGTCTACATAGATTTAACACAAAAATCTCTCATAAAGACCAAAGAATAAAAAGGGGCTGTAGTCCACCCACCTAAAGTGTAAACACTGCCCTTGAACTTGAAAATGCTAGAAATGGGGCAGCAGCTTCTGCCTCTCCCCTTTCTTTCTTTTCTTTCTCTCTCTTCCTCTCCTTTTTTGTCCCCCATTCTCTCTCTCCCCTTCTTCGCCCCTCCATAACCCCTTACTCTTATATGATTCCCAATACTTCCTAAATAAACTCTATACCCAATTCTCTCTGTATGACTTATCTGTCTGTCTCCCACCCACATGGCATGGCTTTGGGTCACTTGCCACCGACCCACATGGAACCAGCCTTGGGTCACCACATCATGAATGATAACAATGGTTTGTGACTTAGCCAGGTGGCCTGAGGCATACAGGGACCCTAGACCTGGACCACTTTCCAACTTCCTGCGCCTGCTCCATTGCTGCACATGGTAAGGTCTCCTTCTCCAAGCCAGCTTTCACCAACATTGACATTTATCTCTGGTTATTCCCCACAACTGAGGACTGGAATCTTGCTTCCCATCACAGACTGCAGTCACTCGGCCACTTGGAGTGGCCCCGGTCCCCACCTTTTGAGCTAACAAGCCTTAGGGTGACCTGACCTATCACTCAACCCTCGCTCTATCTCGAAAACAGAGTTTGCAGACAGCTAGCCTTTGGGTCTCGTCTTTCTCTCGTGTCCTAGGCAATGGAAAATACTAGCTGTCCAACCTCAGCGCAGGTATGTCTTTTACAGACCCTAAAACTGCTGCCTTATTTACAGATTTCTAACATTACCTGCCTTTGCACTAACAAATGGCCCACGTACCCCTTAAATAACACCCTAAACTGGGAGCTTTCTAATTTCTGCAAACAGACAGATTAGAAAGTTTCTATCCAGTCATGCTAAGCTATGTCCCACCAGCATCTCACGCCCATATGCTTTTCCTTTTGCTAGGCAATACTCCACCCACCCACCTGTAAATGCTCCATTTCTCAATCCTATTCCTTTTCTCACTCCTATTCTGTCTCTGCCACTGCTACCTCTGGTCCCACAGGAACCGGCAAAACTGGCCTCACTGCCTGTGGCGGCTGGTGGCTTTGAATAATTTTCCTGTCTACTTCATGTTATAAAAGAATGTAAGAATGATGTGGCCAGACAGATATGGTTCTGTTTTAAATGTATGTCCTACACGTCCTCTATGTCTTTCTTGTTATTTGTATCTGTTTAAAAATCCTGCTGCAGCTCTGAAAATGTTGTTTCTCTGTGCAACACCTGACTGCTGCCATCTAGACGAAGCGCAAGGAGGACAGGTCAAATGATCTCACCACCCTCTTGACTAAGGGCAGGGCAGGTAACCAAGTCATTATTTTTACTGAGGTAATCCTTGCCTAGTCTCGCCTCTAAATTCCTCTTACTACCTCTGTTACATGCGCATTTTGAGCACCATCATGCTTTCGGTAGGACCCACCAGAGCATCCACTTCACCAAACTCCTGTTTAGCATGTGTGTGTTCATGCATGTGACTTTTGAGTTAACTTTATATGTGAACATAAGTTGGCTTTAACTCTGTGTATATATATGTATGAAACTTAAATTCAACCATGTATATTTGTGCATGTACTTACTGTTAAAAACGTTGTAAGTAGTCCCAGTCCTAATTAGCTCTGTTCACTGAATCTCATTCCAGATTAAGAAAGCAATAAATCTTAAGTATTTTAAATTGGTATGTACTTTTAAACCTGTTACAACATACAACATATGTAATCCAACTCTGCTTTAAAATATATTCTATATAATGATAAAAATTTAAGGTTATAGCCGGGTGGTGGTGGCACATGCCTTTAATCCCAGCACTCGGGAGGCAGAGGCAGGCGGATCTCTGTGAGTTTGAGGCCAGCCTGGTCTACAAGAGCTAGTTCTAAAACAGGCTCTAAAACTACGGTGAAACCCTGTCTCGAAAAAAAAAAAAGAAATAAAGAAAAAGAAAAAAATTTAAGGTTATAAAAAATCTATTTCAGATTAACAAAAGCTAACCTATATCCTTTTCTATACGCTATACTCCACTATTGTCAGTTTTACAGTTAAGCTTCTATTGTAAACAGTTTTTTCTTCTTTGTCTTTCACATGTACAAATCTCACCTGCTAAGGTGAAAACCAGTACATGAACTTGAACTCGGCTCTCCAGGCAGATTCTATTCTGTATTTATAACTTATCTATGCCTGATAAATAGCCCTCAAGTGTTTAGAGATCTGGGGAATGTGGCATTTAAATGTCTAATTATTAAAAGACTTTATAACAGAGAGACAGATTGGCTCCTAGCAGCAGCACACCATCTCCTCCAAAGAAGACAGGAGACAGATGGGCACAGAATTGGCACAGAAACACGTCCATCTGCAATTTGCTTCATCATGTGAAAGCACTAACCACTGACCAAAACTGCCTTTCATCTAAACTCCTAAAGCTCTCCAGACAGTGGATGAAGAAGTGGTGGAATCCACAGCTTAGCTGCTCACGGCGAGGTAGGCTTGCCTTCCTACAGATTTCCTAACTCACAGGATCTTCTAAAACATGGAAGGCCCTGCTTCTAACAACAGAAGGCAAATACAGTCCTGATGCCCCTGCCCTCAACAACCATGGAGGACCCTGAGCAGTGGCTCTAAGTAGGCAATCGAGTAAGTTCTCTGCCATTTTTTAAAATCAATAACTCAGGTAAAATTTTATATTTCTCAAAGATCTCTGGTGCAGTTTGACAGCTGAGAGGTTTTGCATTTAAAAAGGACAACCTCACCAAACAAATTTCAGTATAACTTCTTACCATGTTCTAAATAAGGGGTGTTTTAAGATATACAAATGCAAGCCATTAAGGTGTGTACCTGAAAGTTATAAAGGTCTGAGGACAAATGCAAGTTATCAAATTTCTCTCTCATGCTGCTGCTCATAGTCTTAATAAAATGCCAATAAGCTATTAATCTACTACCACTACTGCAAGATCGAGATTTTAAATTCCCTTTGGTCATTTTCTAAAGATACCTTCCATTGTACAAAAACATTTGTCATAGTTATTCTGGCATAAATATGCTGCTGTTTATATAATGTATGTATCTAATGTATGTTTTACAAACTCAAAAAATTCTTGTGAGTTCCAGGGAGCCAAATTGAAGGATTCACCTTAAACACATCAGACACACAGCTCTCTCAATACCCAAGTCCTGGCATCCCCCTCAATTACCAAAACCTAAAGAAAATTTTTTTCTTCCTAAACTTAATTTGCCCTCTGCTCTGCCAACACCTTGCCAAGTCAAAGAGACACCAGACAGTTCCACAACAAATCCTGAACAGGAGTGAAAGAATCAGCTACCCCAGGACATGACCCTCTTCCTCGATAACCCAGCTTTCTCAGGTACCCCAAGACTCCAACATCCACAGATAAGCAAGAAGCAGTCTTGAGAACCCAGTGCTCTCATCCCCTTAACCTATCATGCCTAACTCCTTGCCTTATTATAAGAAAAAGGTGGGAATGTTTTAATCTGCTGGCCTGGTCTGCCACCTGGGTACCCTGTCCCTTTAAGAGACAAGTCCCAATCTCCCTCTCCTCCCCTCCCCCAGGCAAGAGGATCTCCCTCCCCCACTTCCCCCCCTCCATTATCCTTTGGAAAAGGCAGCTTCTTCCTCTCTCCCTCCTCCCTTTCCCCTTCTTTCTTCTCTTTCTCTCTCTCTTCCTCTCTTTGTCTCTGTCCCCCCTTCTCTCTCTCTCTCCACTTCCCCTCCCCCTTATTAACCCCTTTCTCTTATACCATTCCCAATACACCCTATATAAACTCTATACCCATAGTCTCTCTGTATGGTGTATCTGTCTATCTCCCACCCTTATGGCCTTGGGTCACCAGTGTCATGAATGATAACAGAAGGTAAAAAGGGAAAATTGGAGTAACAGATATGTCAATATAATCAAAGTATATTAAACGCATAATGGAAATGTCACAAAGCCCCATCTGTTATATAACTGACAGACTATTCTGAAGAGAATTTTCAGTCTAGGGAAATGGCTGAGTAAGAGTGCCTCTATGCAAGCATGGGGACCCAAGTTTGAGTCCACAACATTCATGTAAAAAGTAGGCATGGCATCTCCTGTAATCAGATTGGTAGCCACCCCAATTGTCACCAGAGAGACTCCATCTGACTTATGAAAACAGATGCAGAGATCCATAGCTGAGCTCGGAGAATTCTGTCAAAGAGAAAGATTGTACAAGCCAGGGGGGTCAAGGTCTTCACAAGGGAACCTACAGACACAACTAACCTAGGTTCATAGGAGCTCACAGACTCTGGACCAGCATGGACTGACCTAGGCCTTCTACACATGTGTGGCAGTTGTGTACTTGATCTACTTGTGGGAGTCCTAGTGGTGGGAGCGGGGCTGCCCCTAACTCTTTGGCTGGCTTCCCGAAACCCATTCTTCATACTGAATTGCCTTGCCCAGCCTTAATGGAGGAGCTCGGTCCTACCTCAACTTGATATGCCAAGCTCTGATGACACCCATGGGAGACTTGCCTCTTTCTGAACAAAAACAGAGGAGTGGATTAGGGAGAGTTGGGGAGAAGGGGGGAAGAGAATGGGAGGAGAGGAAGGAGGGGAAACTGCTATCAGGATGTAAAATAAATGAATATATTTAATTAATAATTTTAAAAGGCAGGCATGGATGAACATGCCTGCACCACTAGCACTGGAGAGCAGAGACGGTGGATCCTACAGTCAGCCTAGCCAAAATTGTGTGCTTTAGACTCAGTACAAAGCCATATCTCACAGCAATAATGTAGGACCAACAGAGGACACTTGATAGCTGCCTTGCTCTGGTCACCACAGGCCTCTATAGGAATATGCACAGCCCAACACCCTCACATGCAGCAGTAAATCTGAGAGTGAGTCTGTGAAGGTGTTTACAGAGACATTTAAATGAGATGAGAAGACACACCCTCATGTGGTCACACCATTCCCCATGCTGGACCCAGATGACGCTCAGCTGAGCACCAGCACACCTTCCTCTCTGCTTCACAAAGTGCCCTTACTGCCATGACGCACAAGGCTTTCAAGCTGAGAACCAAGGGAAACCTTTCCTTTGTTCAGTTGCTTTTGTCAGGTATTTTGTTACACCAAGAAAAGTGAAAATACATTAGTGCACAACCAATCCATATACTGAAATATCACAGCATACAACATAAAATACACATCTGTCCATTTAAGAAATGGAAAACAAAAGACAGCATGCATTTGGTATCTGGAGGAAGATGCTCTCATTCTGATATCAAAAAACATGGTACACCTCCCATCCCCACACACAACACTTACCAAGTGGACCCGGAGACCCCTGCGAGGTATGTGACAGCATCCAACAGGCCAAGTTCTTTCATCTCACTCAGTACCCCAAGAAAAGCGATGTGGGCCCGCAGCCCCCCACCAGAGCCCAGGACAGCAATCACTGGGGCCTGGGCATTAGAGGAAGGACAATTAGAGCCAGTAGATAATGTGAGGAATAAGAGGGCATCCAAGGTCCTGCCTGGGTAGGGTGACATCTGTCCCATGTTGATTCTCTGGCAGAGTAAGTTCATACCTATTTACCCACCCTTCCTGCTCATCCTGGATGAGCTGATCTGCAGAGCCTAGGGACAGAAGAAGCAATCCCACCAATATGGAGCCTCACTTGCACTTACCTGGTCGGCCTGGATGTTCAGCTTTTGCAGAGCCTCCAACACCTTGGAGCTACGTTTGTTCACAGCCGCCTTCTCTTCTTTCTGGAGTCCAGTGGCAAAGTAAACGTCAGAGCTTCCCAGGACAAAGAGGAAAAACAGGAACCATCAGGAAGTTTGCAGTAAGTAAACAGAAATTACCTAGAGTTCTGTCCTCCAAAGAACTATCTACCAGCTGCAGGTTGCTCAGGAGCAAAGGTGATCAAGGGTTCTGAGTTTAGTTTATCAAATAGTGAAAACATAAACTAAAGTGCAGCCAAGATGGCTCTGAAGGTAAAGGTGCCTGCCAACAAGTCTGATAAGCTGAGCATACAAGAAAGGGAGAGAACTGACTACCCCAAGTTGTCTTCTGACCTACACGTGCTGTGGCATGTGTGTGCAAGCATGTGTGCATGCATGCATTCATACACATTCATACAAATAAATGAATATAATTGCTTTGAGAGGGCTGGATACTTGGCTTAGCAATTAAGACTGCTGGCTGCTAATAGTCTGGAACTGGAAGCAACCTAGATGTCCTTCAACCAAATAATGGATAAAGGAAATGTGGTCCATTTGCATAATGGAGAATTATTCAGCAGTTAAAAAATGACATCATGAAATCTCAGACAAATGAATAGAACTACAAAAAAAAATCATCCTGAGTAAAGTAACACAGACCCAGAAAGATGAACACGATATGTACTCACTTATCAGTAGATATAAGCTATTAAGGATACTCACACTATAATCCACAGTCCCAGAGAGGCTAAGTAAAAAGGAGGTGTCTGGGGGGGGGGGGCGGGGGTTGCATGGATCTCCCTGGGAAGGGGAAATAGGATAGATTTTGTGGGTGGACTGGGAGCAGGTGAGAATGGGAACAGGCAGGACCAGGTTGGAGAGGAATGGACAAGGGGAGAGAATACAGGGAGAGACTACTGGACCTGGGGGGCATTTGGAGGCAATTTGGGAATCCAGTGCCGTGGAAACTTCCTAGAATCTATGAGGCTGACACTAGTGAGGACTCCTGGTAATGGAAGACATAGAGCCTGAACTAGCCATGTTCTGTAACCAAGCAAGGCTTCAAGTGGTGGAACCGGGACAACAACCAAGCCACAAAACCTTCAATCTACAACCTGTCCTGCCTACAAGATATGCTGAGCAATGGTGGCTCAGAACTTGTGGGAGTGGCCAACAAATAACTGGTCTAATTTGAGACCCTAACCATGGCTGACACTACCTGGATGGCTAGGAACCAGAGACTGAATAGCCCAGAGACCTAGGATAGAACTAAACATGTCTGGCCCCCAAAAAAGTCAATGAAATGATTACTAATTCTGCTATACTCGTAGATGGCTGCGTAGCCCAGTCTTCATCAGAGAGGTTTCCTATAAAAGCTGATGGGAGCAGATGCAAAGATCCACAACCAAACTTTAGGTGGAGCTCAGGGAATCCCGAGGGAGAAGGAGGATTGTAGGAGCCAGAGAGGTTGAGGATACTCAGAGAACATGGCCCACAGAATTGACTAAGCAGGGTTCACATGGGCTCACAGAGACTGAGGTGGCAATCACAGAACCTGCATGGTTCTGCGCTAGGCCTTCTGCATATATGTTGTCCTTGTTTAGTTTGAGGTTTTTGGGGGACTCCTAAAGTGGGAGTGGAGGTACCTCTGACTCTTTGGCCTGCTTTTGGGACCCTTTTCCTCCTACTGGGTTGCCTCATCCAGCCTTGAAATGAGGGTTAGTGTTTAGTATTAATGCATCTTGTTATGCAATGTTCAGTTGCTATCCCTGGGAGGTTGCTCTTTTAAAGGGAAACTGAGGAGGAGTGGATTTGGGGAGATGGAGGTAGTGGGGGGACCGGGAGGGGTGGAGGGAGGGGAAATTGCAGTTGGGATATATTGCATGAGGCATGAGAGAAGAATAAAAAGAAAAGAACACTTGCTGTTCTTCCAGAGGACCCAAGCTCAGTCCCTAGCACCTGTATTAGGCAGCTCACAACTGCTTATAACTCCAGTTCCAGAGGACCCAACACCCTCTTCAAGCATCCAAACTTATGTACAAATAAAAATAAGTCTTAAAAGAAAATTCAAAGAGCACACAATAGTTCAGCAAGAAATTTTGTCATGACTTGTTGAAATGCCAGAATTCAGGATATAATGGCTACAAACACCTGGTGCCCTTAATATTTTCAGGGTCTGTATATACAAATTCAGTGACCCTCTGAGAAACTTACTGTTCCATTAAAGAGGCACAGACACTTTCCAGCCATTATCCACTGAAGAAGACAGTGGATCACCTGCTCCCAGAACTGAAAGCCAAGGGGATGTGTGGCTCTCTGCAAGTACCACGACGTCTTACATAAGAGAACAGGACACCTCGGAGTATGGGTGTCTGCAGAGGGCTAGTGCTGGTCTGGAATCAACACTCCATGGATACTGAAAAGTGGCTGCATTTTATAACAGCATAGCAGAAAGCAGTTCAGTGGTTCTCAGAAATGCTGCACAGAAAAGCTGGCATGGTGGCTTATGCCTGTAATCCTACCACTTAAAAAAATTGACATAAAAGGATACTGATTGGGGATCAAGGCCTCACAGTGTTGCTTGATCTCAAAAAGGCAAAAGAGAGAGGTGGGGAGATGACTTATTCAGTAAAATGCTTGCTGAGCAAGAAGATTTGAGTTCAAACTCTAGCATCTAAGTAACAAAGCAGTGTGTGCCTGCAACCTCTGTGGAGGTGAGGATAGGACAAACCCAGGGACTTGCTACCCATCTGATCTACCTAAACCTGTGAGCAACAGTTTCAAAACATAAGGTGAAGAGCAACTGAGAAAGACATGTGATGTCGAGTTCCGAACTGCACACATTTATAAGCAGCAAACAAACAACTGCAATGTGACCCAGAAATTTCAGCCCTAGGTATATAGTCCAAGTAATTCAAAGCAGGTATTCAAACAAAACCTTGAAAACCAACCTACAAGTTGTTCATAATAACTAACAGGCAGAACCGACCCATTGTCATCAAGTGATAAACACCCAAACAAAATGTGATCTAGTTGAGTGATGGTTTATCACTCAGGAATCAAAAGTTTCCTGTACATTCTACATTGTAGGTGGACCTTACAAAGGAAATCCTCAGTGACAAACACAAAGGTCATATCTTATATGACCACCCTACATCGAGAACAGGATCTAACACACAGTGATAGGAAGCAGGTCAGTAGCTGCCTGGGACTGGAGAGGGGGAGAAGTGGAAAAAGATGTTTAGTGCGGTAGGGGGGTTCCTTTTGGGGTGCTAAAAAATTCTGAAATTAGACAGAGATGACACTTGGACTTCGCGGAAAATGTGATAATTGCTACTGATTTGTTTACTTTTACATGATCAAGATGGTAAATTTATGTGTTTTACCCCAATAAAAAAAATAAGTAGTTAAGAAACTAAACTTTACCTGTTTGGAGGACATCACTATGATAGCACTTGCCTTCAAGTCTCATGATCTGAGTTTGATTCCTCAAACCCACATGGAAGAAGGAAATGGCTCCCATAAATTGTCTTTGACTTCCACATATAAACCATACCACATGCACACCTTTCATATACACTCTAAATAAGTGAATGTGATAAAAACCTTAAAATTTAAATTATACCCATGGCTCACCGCTTATGTATACCAGATGGTTGTGACGTGGGAGACTCTTCAGGGTTCATCTTCTCAAATTCTTCAACTACTTTCAATATTGCTTTATTCTGTGGTGCAGTCACGTCCCACTTTGTGGTGAGTTAATGGAGTTCAAAGGTCAGTATTGACTCTAGTTGTGGTTTCTGTAGAAATAAACCTAGATGAGTATTCTTTAAGGCACATCAGTCGATCAGTACAGTCTTACTTTGTAGTGATTATCTGACAGATGTCATGTCATGGGTTGAATTCAAGTAGTCATTTTAAAAAAATTGAGGTGAGGCACAGAAAAGAATATCTGGGTCCTTGTTGAAAGCCTATTAGAAGGTTCTCTGGCTTTGAACCAAATATTTTTGTCTCTTCAGCCACTGGCTCTCAGCCCAGGAGGGCAGTGATTCACTCAAAGTGAGGTTATTGATATGACTGCTGGTAGGATGAGGCTAAGCTGAAGGGCAAAGGCATATCGTGAACATACTACCTTCTGGAGGACAGTCCACACTGTCTCCTATTCAATACCCCACCCTTAAGTTGGAGATTCAGAAGACCAGACTCCTTGGTGGACACTGAAAAGGAGGCGACCTTGACTACACCCCAACCATTTAAGAACAGTGGGTTCTAGGGCTAGCCATGACACCTGCCCTGCCCTTGCCCTGCTCCAATCTAGAAATTCCTCACTTCAGAAATGGCTTAGATGTTTCAAGTCCTTGTAGAGTTTGCTAGGAGATGGACTGAGAGACTGGACACCTGTACCTCTCCAGCTTCCCCATACACCTCCATCCCCAAAGACTCCTCTATCCTGAGGGATGAACTAATGAAGAGAGCCAAATTCCATCAGACAAAATTAGCTTTGGGGAAAGAAACTACCAGTTGAGAGTTGCTATTGCCAGTGACTATCCGTGCTGATATGATTCACAAGTCAACACAAGATTGACTTTTTATTTCAAAAAAGGTTGCTTTTATTCAATTTACAAAATTGCTCCATCCCCATACTACCTGAATTTCTTGAGCAATTTAGCTGGTAACTTGTTCCCAGCAAGGACCCAGCACCTTCACTATCAGGGTGTCAAAGTACAAACAACTTCAATGACACAAACACATATAAGAGAAAGTTTGATTAAAGAAATATTTTGGTACTTACAGACCCTGGGGAATCTCCGCAGGCCTCCATCACAGAGGAAAGATAGACAGGAGAGAATGGCAACCAGCAGTATATACTGGGGCTAGCTCTGGGGTTGCTTCAAGTTATCAGGCAAATGCCTGGGTGGTACATTTAAAGGAAACCCAGCCTGTAGAGGGAGAGGAGAAGGGTGCTTTCTAACTTTTATCTGTGTTGCAAGCTGGCACCCACTGGGTGTGGTAAAGAAGTACCTGGAAATTGTCAAAAGAGACTTACTTGGAAATGTTGTTCTTGAGATTTAAGTTAAACATTAAGAAGTACAAGCACCCACACCAAAGCTATATTTTTTATGAGGATGTTATTGCTTTAAAGGAATCACAGGTTCTCTCACTTCTACCCCTGATTTTGCTGATTTTTCAAAGCAGTATTGCATATGTATTCAGGTTTTATTAGAGCTTTCAATTTCCCAATCCAACTTTTCTGGGATAATAAAAACTTATGTTAAGAGGAAATGTGGTATTATCTGTGTTATAGTTTCCATCATAACTGAGATTATTCTTGCTATTAGTAAATTTTGTTCTTTTAGACATGACAAGGAAACTGCAACTCATGAAATCTCGACGGAATGGTTGTCCAAACAAGACCTGTAAAATGAAAACTCTAGTTGACATGCAAACACAAGTGGGGAAAAATCTTACATGGCCCCACCCCTAAGTGAAGAACTACTGGAAATGAATGACTGCTGAGAGGGAAAGACAGTCTTCTTCTCAAAGAACGTGCCAAATAGGTTATCAAATCCAAAGTGGTCCCCAGAAGCACATGTACATACAAACAATATTAAATAGACTCATTATGGTGTATGTGGTGCGGGTATGGGTGTGTGATTTATGTGAGCATTAAAATAGAGATCAAGTATTTGAGGGAGAGATGCAGCAGGAACTACAGTGAGGAGATGGGAGATGTGGAAATGCTGTAAATACAGTATTTATATAAAATTCTCATAAATGTTTTTTAAAAGTCCCTAATAGGTTGACCATGTTCCAGTGGTAGGCCACAAATCCATGAACATATGAGCAACACAATGGAACTTGATGGGTGGGGAAATTAAGAAGGACATAAAGTTGGATGGATAGGGAAAGAAAAATGGATCTGGGAGGAATTGAAGAAGGGTGAATGTGGTCAAAACACACTGCATACAATTCTCAAAGAATAAAAGTTTTAAAAACTAGGTTTTGCTCTTTGACAATTCCATACATGCATTTAATGTGTTCTGGATCCACTTCCCCATCCTTTCTTCCTTCCCACCCATGCCATCTCCCTTTATTCCTTACAAATCTCCTTCACATATTTCCATTAGTGTCAGCTATAGAGGGGGAAGTGGCTCACCAGACCCTACCACTTACTCTTCATCTATTGGCACTAATAGATTCTAGAAGAAAGGATGTCATGGTACCCATTGCATACACGCTGGTGAGTACACTAGGCTCTGACAGGTCCCACCTCAGGGACACATGGACAGCCCTAGTTTAATTCTATGAAGCTGTACCTGATTTTACCCTTCTACCCTCTCCTCTCCTCCTCTCTGTTGATGCCGCCACCATTAAATATCTCTCATATCATTTCATTCTCTTGTGCTCTCTCTCCCTCCCCTTTCTCTCTCCATCCTTTCCTTTTTGGTTTTCTTAATGCCTTGCTCCTCACAGCCATTTTCTTGGTAGCATTCTCAGCATCTACCCTGTTCCTCCTTTTTTACTTCTTTCTCCCATCTCTGTTCTGTACTCAACAGTACCCTAAGAAAAATACTGGCCTGAGACCAAGTGCTGGCTCCATTAAGCCAGAGATAAACCTCAAGTCTCTATCTCATGGTTTTCAGGCAAAATGTCGCCACAGGCTCATATTTTTCAATACCTGGTCCCCAGTTGATGCCACTGTTTTAAAAGCGTGTGGAACTTTTAGGACACAGACCTAGCTGGAGGATGCAGGACCACTATGGTGGGCCTTCCACATTGGAGGCCAGCATCCCTTCTGGTTTAGCGCTATACTTCATGGACAGATTAACTAGATTCTCAGTGAATCCCAGCCCCTATGACAGGGTCCCAGCACCATGCCTTCCCTATCATGGTGGGTACCTATCCTTAAATCATGGGTCAAAGGAAATGTTCTCTTCCTTAAGTGGCTCCTTTCAGGTCTTCTGTCACAGGTATGAGAAATACAGTCTTTGAGTTCAGCTCCCTCATCTTGACAGTAGGCAAATAACTGTGATGCTCAAATTACAAATGTGGAGGCTGTCCCAGGACACAGCAGCACACTGAGATTGCCTCCCACCCCACTGCTCCAATCTCTCCTGTTCACTTACCCCCCCCCCTTCTATTTCTATTCCTTTCTCCTCCTCATTCTTGGCCAAGCACAGCACTTAAATAGGTGACTTGTAATATTCTGTGTTTGCAAAACAATGTTACTTCCCATTAATTTCTGCAGAAAATGGTTACTTAAATCCCCTGGGTCACAGGGCCATTGCCTATAGATAAGGACATTACTCCATTATTCTGCAGAAAATAGTTACTTAACTTGCCAGAAAGATCATTGTCTTCAAAACGGGACATTATTTCCTTTGATTTTCAAGAAAATACTTAACTAACCAAGGTCTTAAGGTTCTTATCTGCAAATTATAGACAACAGCATGTCTTTCAGGGTGTTTACATGAGACATGAGTATAATCACTTACAACCTACCTTGCACACAGTAAGCAACATCTATATGTAAATCTTATCAGTCGACACCAGGTGGTGGTAAAAGCCAAACATGAAAAAGGAATGATGTGAAATTCCTTTCTACTCTTTGGTTTTTGGTTTGGTTTCGTTTTTCAAGGCAGGGTTTCTCTGTGTAGTCTTAGCTGTTCTGGAACTCCACTCTGTAGACCATACCAAGCTGGCCTCAAACTGACAGATTTGCCTGCCACTCCCTCTGATGTGTTGGCATTAAAGGTATGTGCTACCACTACCCAGCCTCTCTATTATTCTTAAGAAACTACATTTTTCCCACTTCAGGCAACTTGTTACTGATTTTCTCATATCTTTCCAGAATTAACATAGGAATTAACAAATAACAAATGTACAGTAGTATAATATACAAACATATATATTATACATACACACTATACACACATACACACTATATATGCACACTATACATGTGTATATCTCATGTACATGTATTTGTTATATATACACTATACACATTCACCACACCACACACTACATATAAATACTGTATATACACACATACATACTACTCATATGCACACACTATAACTATACATATAATTTACATATATGCTGCACACATGCATATCATATATACATGTATGCACATACATAGACAATGATATGTACATCCCTGCATACGTACATCTATATTATATGGATATATAACACGTCTATACTACATAAATATATATATATGAGTACATACATAAATATACTACAAATTTACAGATTTATAACATCCATACACATCTTCATACAATATATATCACTACATATTTACAGATATACACTATATCTGTATTTATAATGATAGATACATATATGCAAACATAAACACAAAAGACATATACTGTGTATTCTCATATACACATATATATCACATATGTATGCATTGTGTGTCTGGTGGTATGCTAGTTCACGTTTAACAGCTGTCTTTCTGTAGCAGGAAGATGTTACCTAACTTGAGCTCATGGGATACAGACTATGACCCCCGGTTTGATAACAGGGACCCTGGCTTGCAGTACCTGGAAATTCTTGTGGTGGCAATAGTCTCATCACAGGTGATTTCAAGCTTCCATCATGAGGACTGTGGAATTGAAAAGAGGGTCCAGACAGAGAAGAGGAAAAAGACCAGTAGGAGCAGGTAGGGGAATGGGAGAATGAAGGAGAGCAACAAAAATTTTGTAAAGAAATGCCACAATGAGGGCTGGAGAGATGGCTCAGTGGTTAAGAGCATTGCCTGCTCTTCCAAAGGTCCTGAGTTCAATTCCCGGCAACCACATGGTGGCTCGCAACCATCTGTAATGAGGTCTGGTGCCCTCTTCTGGCCTTCAGGCATACACACAGACAGAATATTGTATACATAATAAATAAATAAATATAAAAAAAAAGAAATGCCACAATGAAACATACTGCCTTGAATGCCAATTTTAAAAACTAATTTTTTTAAATGTAAATAGTCACTAAGGGCCAGTGTGATCAGGCTTCAGTTCAGCACTTATGATAACAAGGAGAGAGAGGAGAGGTGGGCACAAAATCCATGAGGGGTTTAAAGCCCCTAAATCCTCAGGCAAGGGAAAGTACAGGGGCCTAGGTTAGGAAATATGGAGAACTGTAGAATTCTAGATGCTGTCCAGTGATCCAGAATAGAGTGTGGGAAAAACCTGGGTGTCTGGTCATCTGCTGATTTGGCACAGTCACAAAATCTAAATGGGCCTGACAGCTACCAGTTACTTTTATTTTGGCACCATTCACCATGAAAGGGAGGAAAGAGATCAAAGGTATCCCAGAAAAACCAGTCTGCATTGATAGTATCAAGCAAGCATTCCTCAAATGATTAACCACAACTGCTGGCCAAGGGCAGGGTCAGGATTTCTTAGGCAAGGTGCTCAGGGGTGTTACCATGGCCAAGATCTGAGAGACAGAGAACAGCTCCACACAGATCTCCAAAACCAGTTTTTTATACAGTCCACTACATGCAAGTGACAACACAAGCGAAAACAGGGGATTGATTTCGAGTCTCCCAGTCTTATCAGTACTGACACTGTTTTCTCCAGGTCAGCTCCAGACAGCAGCAACAATGCGATTCCCATCCCATCCTAGAACAATGATGGAATGGGGCTAATTCCTCCCTGAAGAAGAATGTTCCTACTTTTATATTAGTTTGCCACACCTTTCTACTAAATCACTGGAAATATTTCTGTAGTTATGAAAATCTGGAATTTCCATTCAAAAGATTTATGGTGTGTTTCTCCTGCTATTTATATGAATTCTTTAAGCCAATTTCTTTTTGATGTTTTGTTCATGGTGAGAATAAATATTTGGCAAAATTTGCTAAGACCATTCACAAATGCTATAAGTCCTGTTACAAATTCATTATTCAAGATAGAAAGCAGGATTCATTTCATAGGTTCTAACAGGGTCTAGGAGCCAGAAGCAGTAGTTCCTGTTTCCAGTCCCCTCTTTCCCACCATGCTCCACTCCTGCCAACAAAACCCATTCCAAGTAAGGAGCATAGCATAGCCTGCAAGTAGTGACTACACAGAGGGCCCTCCTCCTTGCTTTGCAAAGAAATCCTCAAGGCTGCATGTCAGCATAAAAAAGTCTTTTTCCCCCCAATGGATTCTCAGCTTTTGACAATTTAAAGAAAATCCTGAACATGTATTCCCAGACACATCCATTTTCTGTCTGCTATCCCGCTTCAGTCTGGGTCACCATTGCTGTCACCCTGTCCATCTCCTCAGGAGATTTCCAACTCCAAAGCCAGTTTTGATTTTTAAGTGAGTCATGACTATTATTCTAATTTATATTCAGAGATTCTTACACTCAGATGACCTGCTCTCATAAGTCATAATTCTTTTTGCTTGGTGATCCTATCTGAATAATTACATTTTCCTCTTTAGACATCTAGATGTCCAGGGTCTTTTGACTTTTTGAAGATGAGTATTTTCCTGCAAAGACAAGAACAAAACCCTGCCCCAACCCTTAAGAGGTTTCCTTACCTCCTGTGTTGTCACCTCTGTGGATGAGCCATCATTTCTCTTTCTCAACAGCTTTCTTTTTTTCAAGACAAATTTTATTAATTTTGATGGTATCCATAGCTTTTCTTATCCTGTGGAAACAAGAGCAAAACCCCTTCCCCAATGTAGCACATTTCCTGGTTTCCATTGTGAGGTCAACAAATCCTTGAAATACACAGGCTTATTTGATTCAGAAGACCTTTATATTATTCAATATCTCTTTGTTGCTCTTGTTCCTTTCTCATTAGCATTAAGAAAATTCAAGATTAATAAAGCATTATATAATCTATTTCTAGGGGTATTTTCCATCCCTTTCTATTTGTTTAAAATATCCTTTATAGTTTGATCTTTCTATAACTGCCTGACCTGTAGGATTGTTTGGTATACCTGTAATATGCTTTATAATAAGCAAAAAACTGTTTCATTTTCTTAGAGACGTATGCTGGACCTGATCTGTCTTTATTTGTGCAGGTATATCCATGACAGCCATAACTTCTAATAAATGTATGATTACTGACTCAGCTTTTCTGTGCTTAAAGCAGTTGCCCACTGAAAACCTGAATAAGTGTCAATGGTGTGATGTACATATTTTAATTTACCAAAATCTGCAAAGTAGAACACATCCATCTGCCAGATTTCATGCCTTTGAGTACCCGTTGGATTACTCCCTGCAGCCAGCAGTGTTTGGTTATAGGAAGGACATCTCTTTATAATCTCCTTAGCTTGTTGCCATGTAATAGAAAACTCTTTCTTTAAACCTTTGCTATTGACATGTTTCCTATGAAATTCCGAGGCCTTAAGCACACTTCCAATCAATAATCGATCAATTTCTGTATTACTTTGTGCTAGAGGACCTGGCAATGTATATGGGACAAAGTCTATTCCTGATTATATCTTGAACCTGTGTGGATAATGAAGTCAATTCTATATCATCAGGTATAAATTCAGCAGTTTCAAAATGCAGGACAACCCTTTCTGCATATTGTGAATCAGTAACTATATCAAGAGGTTCTTTAAAATGCCCTAGTACCATGAGAAAAGCATATAATCCTCACTTGTGGAGAGAATTATAAGAGCTTTATTCCATCTTACTTAAATCTTCTGATTTGTAACCTGCCTTTCCTGATTTATTTGCATCACTATAGAATGTACAAGCTCCAGTTATTGGTGTGTCCTGTACAATGCAGGAAAGGATCCAATTGGTTCTCTTTATAAAGTCAATTCTACCACTTTCGGGTTGTTATTAATCTCTCCTAAAAAATTAGCACAAGCACTTTGCCAATGTTTACTGTTTTCCATAATTTTTTAATTTTATCAGTAAAAGGCACTATTATCTCTGCTGGGTCTATTCCTGCTAGTTGACAAAGTCTCAATTCTCCATTTATGATTAATTCAGAGACCTTTTCTACATAAGTTTTTAATTTTTTACTTGGTTTATGTGGTAAAAAGATCCATTCTAAGATAATATCTTTCCTTTGCATTAAAATTCCTGTAGGGGAAATTCTGGAAGGCAGTATGACTAGACTGCAATTAAGATATGGATTCACTCTAGTCACATGTGCCTCCTATAATTTTTCTTCAAACGACAATCAATTCCTTTTCAGCTTTAGCTGTTAATTCCCTGGGACTACTTAAGTCTTTGTCTCCACCTAAGGTTTTGTTTAAATGAACTATTAGATCAGGTGTTATCTCAACAGCTGGTCATAGATTGGAAATGTCTCCGAACAATCTATGAAAACCATTAAGAGTGCGCAATCGGTTTCTCCTAATTTGTGCCTTTTGTGTCCTAATTTTCTGTAAACCTATTTTATAACCTAGGTAATTTACAAAATCTCCTCTTTGAATCTTTTCAGGAACAATTTTTAATCTCCATTTTGGCAAAACTTTCTTTACTTCATCAAACATTCTAAGTATGTACATTTGAGTCAGACAGCAAATTGTCATCCATGCAATGGTAAATTATAGATTTAGGAAATTGTTTATGTATTATTTCCAATGGCTGACTTACAAAGTATTGGCAGAGGGTGAGGCTATTAAGCATTTTCTGTGGGAGGATAGTCCACTGGTAACTCCTAGTTGGCTGAGAATTATTATAAGTAGGCACTGTGAAGGCAAATTTTTCTTTCCTTTTCTTGTAAAGGTATAGTTAAGAAATATTCTTTTAAATCAATAACTATAAGGGGTCATCCTTTTGTTAATAGAGAAGGCAGAGAAATTCCAGATTGAAAGGGCCCATGGGTTGAATTACCTTGTTGACAGTTCTTAAATCTGTCACCATTCTTCATTTACTAGATTTCTTTTTAAGAACAAATAAAGGAGAATTCCTAGGGCTGGTTGATTCTTCAATATGGTAAGCATCTAGCTGCTCCTGTATCCGCTGTTCTAAAGCCTACAGTTTGTCTTCTATCAAAGGCCATTGTTTAACCCATATTGGATTCTCAGCCATTTTAAAGGTAGGACTGTTGGTACCTCTAAAGGTTTGTCAATTGCTTTGTGTTCTTGTACAGCCTGAATGGCTGGTAATATTTGTGTATAGTACCTTATAATAACCTTCCCAGAAATAAGAGTTTCTGGGACCACAGGAAGGTTGACCTGGGTATTTCATTGCTGCAGCAGGTCAGTACCCCATAAATTCACTACGATATTAGCCACATATGGCCTCAGCCTTCTTCTCTGTCCTTCTGGCCCTTGTGCTTTGTTTCACTTGAGATAGGGTTCCAATTCCTAGGAATTGAACTTCTGCCAATTTGTATGCCAAGATAACTCGACTAATGATACTCACATCCGCACCCATGTCAATCAAACCCACAATTACAATGCCATTTATGCGTACTCCTAGCTTTGGTCTTTGATCATTTATAGAAGTCTTCTAGAATATACGTCTCCTATTTCCTATTAGAATTTTTGATTCAGTCTCCTTGTTTATTCCATCATCCAGAACAGTATGGTTTGCTTGTTTTTTTTTTTTACAGAAGGCACTGGATTTTTTAATTTCCTGGTGAGGCATATCGTCCACAGTGACTGGGAATGACTGGACCACTTTTAAGTTGGGGGCCTGTGAGAGACCCCCCAAAGGAGTTTCCCAATGGTATTGGGTTGCCTGGTTTTTTGTTGTTGTTGTTGATAATCTGCATTCATTGGTCCAATGTCAGCCCTTGCCACACCTCCTACATAATCCAGAAGGTTGATACCTTTTATTTTTGCCATTCTCAGAGGAGACATTATTTCTAGGAATTCCTTGTCTACAATCCCTTCTCAAATGTCCTATTTTACCACAATTAAAACATTTAGCATTTTGAAGTCTCATACCTTTGGAAATTGCTTCTCCTACCCAAGATTCAGTATTATAGTCAAATGTCTCAGTGTTTATTGTTTGTAGGTTCCATTAATCCACTGGTGCTGATCTAACCTTTAAAGGCCCAAGTATCTTTTTGCATTCTAAGTTGGCATTTTCAAAAGCCAGAGATTCAATAAGTACTCATCGAGCTTCTGGGTCTGTTACTCCTATTTGTATAATTTTAGCTAAGCTTTGTAAAAAGTTACTAAAGGTTTCTCTCTGGCTCTGTTTAATCCTGGTATATGATTCATCTTCCTGATTCTTGAATCCTGTCCCAACCATTTATGGTTGCTTTGTGGCATAGGGACAAGGTTTGTTCATCATAAAAAGTTTGAGGCTAAGGGGTCAGCAAAAGTGTCCTCACCAAGAATTTGATCTTGGGTAGTCTTAAGTCCTTTGCTTTTCCCTGTTGTTCTAAAATTTTTGCCTCTTCTCACAAATAACATTTCCACAGTAACTGTGGCCCATCACCCAGGACTGCTGATACAAATTGAAGCCAGTTATGTGGAGTGGCCTTATTGCTAGAAGCCTGTCCTTACCACCTCCCTAACAAATGCTGAATGCAAGCCCTAAGATACTACTGCTTGCTTAATTTCTTTTAGACTTTTCATTCTTATAGGTATCCATCTACCTTCTTTGGATCCTTTTGGGGATTTAGAACCTGATGCTTTGTCAGAGTAGATTACAGGGTAGGAAGCTAAAACCCTGGTGTACTGACACGTACTGGTGAAGTTAAATCCTGTCCTTGAAACTTCTTTCCTGCTTATCAGCTCCAATAATTTCCTCAATCGCTTTAAATCTTTTTACTACTGTCTTTTGTAAAGCCTGAATCTCCTGGCCTATATATATTTCTAGTGATTTCATTGAGGCACCTAGCCTCTGGTCTTCATTCTGCACATGTGATTCCAAGGTCTGAAGTTTTTCCTTTAAAGATAACATCTCATCCTTGGATATTATTTGGATAGCATGCAGATTGCCTTCCTGGAGAGATACTCTATCTGCTAACCTATCATAAGTTTTTAACAGATTTTGACTGTCAAATTCAATAGTATGAATTCTTTCAGATAATTTTTCAGTACTCTTTAACATGAATTGAATTTTGCCTGTCAAATTAATGTTATCCTTTTCAATAGTATTATTTTTTCTAGGTTACTTTTGATTTTCAATGGTATTAATCCTGTCAGACAGCTTTTCATTATTAGTCTGTAAAGACTGTATCATTTCTAAAAATACCTCATTCTTGACTTTGTTATCAAACCATTTTCTTAAGGATATAATATAAAGAAAAAACTGAGTCCTAATATCCAATAAATGGATGTATCACAATAACCATATGAGCCCTGCAAAATACACTCCATAGTATCAGCAAAAAGGTTATTAGAATTTTGCATGGTAATTGTTGGCCATTACACAACTTTCAAGTTTACTGATTATTTATTTATTAATCAAATAGTTACCTTTGTTATTAGATTTAGTAAATTGTTGATGTAGGAGGTTCTTCTATTTCATTGGTTGAATAAAGAAACTGCCTTGGCCTTTTGATAGGGAAGACTTAGGTAGGCAGAGTAGACAGAACAGAATGCTGGGAAGAAAGGGAGAGTCAGAGATTGCCGCCATGGAGCCAGCTGCCAGGTCAGACATGCTGAATCTTTCCTGTTAAGCCACGACCTTGTGGTAAAATACAGATTATTAGAAATGAGTTAAATCAAGATGTGAGAATTAGCCAATAAGAGGCTAGAACTAATGGGCCAGGCAGTGTTTAAATAGAGTTTTCTGTGTGATTATTTCAGGTATAAACTAGCCGGGCAGCGGGACATGTCCCACCACTCCTCTTACTACAAATTGTTTTAGGTGTAATAATCTTTATTGTCCAGCAGGTTTCACGGTTGCAGCTGCATGGGGAAGACTTGCAACTGATGGCAGTGCAACCGGTGGCGACAAGAACAGTCCTGTGCAGCTTTGGTTTTCAGCCTTGGTGCCTGACAAATATGCTTGGCTTGACAACTAAAAGTAATTAAATCAATTCCACACACAGAGCAAGGAGCCTAGAACTTATAAGCAGGGAGCACAAACCGTAAGCTGGGCAAGTTGTCACGCAGCAAGGAACGAGGTAGTGAGGGGTAGGGGGTGTTCATGAGCCTGGAAAATTTCCAAGTCACCTCATTTAGCTCCTCTGTGGCGGGGTTTTACAAAAAGCCCACTTAGTAGGTGAAAGCAAGAGAGGTGAGCGGGAAGGCGGGGGGGGGGGGAGAGACCTTCTGGGCTGTGGACCTTTGGACCTTTTAGACCAGTCCATCCAGTAGGTGTGAACTTGGCATCTACATGGGGCACCAGATGAAGACAGACACTAAAAAGAAATCCCACGCTAGCTCAGAATTGAGTATAATAGAGGGTTATTTATTTAGGGGTAGACTCACACATCACAGTCATCTGCTCAGGAATAGCAACCAAATCCAGCAGCCAGAAGAGAGAGGGAGCATGCACTTTACATCAGCATTTATATTAGAGGCCACTCCCAAATGAGCTGGTAACTTAGAGGCTACTGGCTGAAGGAGTTCCTACAGCACCCTGGTGTGGATAAGGTTCTCTTTTACCAAAAGACAAAGAAAATAACTGTACCTATGAGGGGGAGCCTTGAGTACGAGCCTCAGTACCCCTCAGGGCTCAGAATTGGATATCTATAGCAGGCAAGGAACTGAGGATAAAAAATTAACTCAAGTACATTACCTCTGCATGTTCTCTATTTTTCATGTGAGGGGAGAAAGTGAAGAGGTGTGGAGCAGAATAAGGGGAAGAAAGGAGAGTAAGGGGAAGAAGTACAAAAGTAGTGAGGAGAAGAATAAAGAGTAAGGGCTGATCTCCATGAGGTTGCTAGTTTTTACAGACATAGTTGGGAAATTCCATAAGCAAGAACAATGATAATATGCATATCAAAATTACAAAGAGGTCAGGTAGAACCTGACAAAGCTATACTCTGGAACAGGTGACCTGACCCAGGAAAGAGCCAGCATTCAAGGGGAAGTACCTGACATTCCAAACCAGTAGTTAAAGTTACTAAATGTCCCTGAACCGAACTCACCCATTCTCCTCATCCAATCTCTTTTGTGATAACCAGCTTTGGGGATGCCCAGATTTGTTGGTTAGCAAAGGTGGAGCATGCTGCCTTTCTGCTCAGTCCTGTCTTCTATAGAAATTTCTATGTGGTCTGTTAGCGGGTAATTTTGTGGGACTGGTTCTATGTAAACTTGACTGTTAGAGCAAAGAGTGAATGCCATTGCTCCAAGGCCTCTTGGCATGGGGGAATAGAGCAAGGTTGCTCCACTGGCTGTGTAGAAGACACACTGCTGAGGTGCTTTGGGAACAAACCCCATTTCAAAGGGAAGAACCATGGCTTCACAAGGTTTCCACAGATATGACAGTGCCTTTTCCAAAAGACAAGTGTCCCCACAGCTCTGCAAAATGGGTTATTCCGTGTGGACACGTACATATACACTTCATGTGGATCTGCCTATTGGTCTGTCAGTTGTGCATTCACTGTAGAGTCTTGTGGGCTCCAACATGAACCAACAGAATAGCTTCATGGGAGGGGGTAGATGAAGTCATACATGAGACATTTAAGACAAAGTCTGACTCATTTCGTGTCCATATGGAAAAACGTGAATTCCATTCACAATTGGGTGGTTTAAAAACTCCTTCCCAGCAACCTTTGTAGCAGGTGTAATCACGTGACTGAGATCTGGTCATTCTGATTCACCTTGAATTGGAAGTGTCACTTCCAGTTCTTCAACCCCCCATGTTGCTCTCTGAAATATACTCAAACCCCTGTTCTATCATCTTTCCACCTAGACAGGCCTATGACAACTTTTAAGATGAGCAGGATTTCACTCTCTGGGGAAAGATTATTGAGCCCACTGCTCACCTAACTCCAGGCTTGTTTCTTCAGTGTCTACATACTCTAGACATCAGCATGATTCCTTCCTAGCAGACTCGATCGTAATAGGTTCCATATTCTTATGGGTGTGCATGAGGTCCACATGGCATACATACTTACTGTAAATATGAGGCCTGAAGCAGAGAGCTCAAGCTAAATCCTGTCTCAGCCCTCCCCCATCACTCAGAATTTCTACCTGTTAAATGCAAATCACTTATAAACTAGAGGGGCTCACTGGTGAGAATGAGAGGAAAATCAATGGCAAGGCAAGAAGGCAAAAAGCCACTTGGTTCAGGGTCAGGTTTAACACA
>JABTXL010004558.1:594356-626404 GCA_025134845.1 Neodon shergylaensis | reverse complement strand
GGAAGGAAGGAAGGAAGGAAGGAAGGAAGGAAGGAAGGAAGGAAGGAAGGAAGGAAGGAAGGAAAAGAAATACAGGCCATGCAAGTTATAGGGAGCAAGCCAGTAGGCAGCACTTCTCTGTGGCCTCTGCATCAGTTCCTGCCTCCAGGTTCCAACTGTGACTTCCCTCAGTGATAATGAAGTGAACCTATAAGCTAAAATAAACCCTTTCCCCCTGAAGTTGCTTTTGGTCATGGTGTTTTATCACAGCAATAGAAAACTCAACTACAATAGGCTTTACTGCGTCCCAAGAGAATGGCTCTCGCTGTGCAGACCTGGATATGTCTCCTCCAGTTGGTAGCCAGAGACTTGCTGCAGGTCCCTAGAAAGATGCCAGGGCCCAGTTCTTTCTGGAACCATCTCAGAAGAGCAGGGCTTTCTAGAAGATTCTCCTTCTCATCTTAGGGGCCTTTCTTTCACATCTGCCTAAGTTCTATAACATGTCTCTGTCTTCTCCAGCCTCAGGTGACCTTCAAGGACAAGACAGGCTAGGGCTATCTACGCCTCTGTGAGGACCACAGTCCCTCCTGAACCACAAGAGAAAAGGAAAGGAACACTGCAGGATGACTAGCAGTGATGCCTAGTCTCTGGTCATGTGTCAAAGGAAGCTGGCACTCATCTAGTACTTCTGAGCACCTGTCATACACAAGACATTATGTTCAGGGCATAGCCATGAGCAAAGCAGTCAGTCACTTCCTGATCTTGTGGACTAAAGACGGAAATGCTCAATTGCGGATTCTAAGATGATGCCTGGTAGCAAGATGGTAGCACACACCTGGCACTGCAACCACTGTCTCCCAAGAGACAGTATTAGGAAGATATGGAACTGACTGCCAGCCAGGCCACTGGATTGAAGCCATGAGTGCTGGTGCTCTTGACCAGGGAGCTTGGTGGCCCCTAGCAGTTTCAACGTCCTCATCTATATTTGCAGAGACAGCATGACACTGTCAACCTGACAGATACCGGGAGTTCAAAGAAGTTAAAACATGAAGACTCTCAACTACTGCTATTAAATGATTAGCACTAGTGACATGTGGCTATTTACAATACAATGAGCTCTTCTAGTCTTAGTTGGCAATGGCCATGTGTTGAGTAGCTGGAGGCTGCCGGACTGTAGGGAACTGGGAACCTGTGCAGCACCAGGCATGCCATATACTATACCCCGTGTGAGCTCACAGAGTAATGCCACAGAGCTCAGTGTAGACCTCCTCACAGAGCAGGTATTTAATAGTCATTTATTTAAGAAAATGAAGCATCACAGTACCAGTATCCCACCCTTATTTCCCCCCCCCCCACACACACACACCAGTCAACACCACCAAGCAAATAGTACCCAGGTTCCCTCAATCTCCACTCCAAGTCCAGGAGGCCAGGGATTAATAGCAGTCCTCAAAGTCGGAGTCCAAGTCTGAGCTTTGCTGGTTCTGAATCTGACTCTGCTTCCGGTATAAACAGGCCACCTGAGGAAAGGATAGAGGGTATCAGCAGCTCCTGCCAGCTACTCCTACCTCTATGGCTCCTGGTAAGAACCAACCGCCTTCTCAGGGCCTCACCTGGTCACTGGTAGTGGCTTGCTCTGGCTGCTTGTCTCCACGGACACGAATGAACCGAGGGAAACGAAGGGAGATACCTTTTTCTTTGTCCACCTGTGGGAGAGAACAGTCATGGGGGTGGGGGATGGCAGGTTCTGCAGGGCTCCAGTTGCAATAATCTAACAAGTGATTCCCTAGTCTCTTCCTCTTTCCTGACTTGGGCCTTAGCTTATGGGACTGAGCAATGGGCTGTAAAGGTTAAAGAAGGTGTCAGCATGTTTGAAATCTTGGTACCCAGTGTGCTGTAACACTCAGGAAATACCAGCTGCTATTGTTATCTGTGCTGTTAGCATCCTGATGAGGACAAGTACTGAAAACCAGCTAGCAGCTCTCAATTGTCAAGCAGCTATGAGCCAGTTACCTCAGCTCTCTGTGATGCTCATTCTCACCTATGAACATAGGCACAAAGATTGGCATTTCTATGAGGTTTAAATGGGTAATGTGCCAGTTACTAAGCTATGGCTGCATCACTGGAAGTGTGTAGGACAAAGGTCAACTACTTGCACTTGGTACCAAGGGTCCTTGCTCTCTAGTATATAGTAAGTGTGATTTAAAGAGAGAGAGAAAGATAAACCAAGCCTAGAACAACTTGCTTGCAACCCCAGCTGCTCAGGAAGATGAGGCAGGAGAATTTCAAGTTCAAGGCCTGTGTGGGTTGATAATAATTTGTCTCAAAATAAACAATATCAAAAGCACAAAAACAAAAACACATGGTAAAAATAGAGGAAAGAAAGAAACGTATGATAGAGCATAACACCCCAGTGAGGGGCCAGGGATGGGGCTCAGAAGTAAAGCACCTGCCGAAAGTCCCCCAGTGAGGGTCTGATCAGCAGTAGAGAACTTGCCCAGCATGCACCAGGCTCTGACTTAAGTACCAAGTAACCCTAAAAAGCAAAAACCCAGGAGGTATACTTTTCAAACTACAGGTATGATTATACTCAGAAAGCATATGCCAGTCATGCTTCAGGACAGGAAGAACGGTCAAAGGAAAAAGCTTTAAATTTGAGTGGTACTATCTCCTGTGTGCTGCCTACTGACTGCTATAGCCAACAAGGCTACATCACTGATCTGTTCTGACACTGGGACATTAGCCACGGAACTGCAAAACTTGGTAGCATGACAACTAATTCTGGGTGAAGTAGCAACTTCAGTCATGAAGGAAACACAGAGTGGGGGGAGGGGGGTAAGCTGAATTTTCACATAAGTCTAGGTTCTCAAGTTACTGCAGAGACGAAGGTCAGATGCTACCAAAGGGAACAATGTCACTGTCTTCTTACTACAGCTGAGAATATCTGACACCCAAATATAGTCACAGCTTTTTAATCAACACACAGGAAGAGCATGACCCAGAGTGCCTCCTGATCAGGTCTGCCTTCCCTCCTGGAGTCTTTCCCAAACCCCAGCACTCACCAGGCCCCGTGCAGCAGGGTAGATGGGAGACAGAGAGAGATCTGCACACTTCACCTCCCACACGACACTGGGGTCCAGCCAGTGGTCTGGAGCCACTGCCCCATCAATTCTCACATAGGGGCGTGGGGTTGGCAATACCAGGGCCTGCAGTGAGCAGAAGGAAAGGAGATGAGGTTAAGCCTCAAAGCCAGGGCTTTGGGAGAGAGGGATTAGAAATGAGGGAAGAGAAGAAAGTAGAGATGTTTCTCTAAGCAGTCCTTAAGACAAAGAACTAGATATGGAGTATCCAAAGGAAATGGAAAAGGGAAGAAGTAAGACACCATTGGGACTGAGAAGGAATACTAAAGATACAGAGAGGCAGAAGCCCAGAGAGACATACACATACACACACACACACACACACACACACACACGAAGGGAGAAGTTTGAGGAGGGAGGCACAAACCTAGGGAATAGCAGAGAGATATCCAAGAATGGGACAAAGATGGGGTCTGACCTGAAAATACCAATATACAGGACAGAGATTCACACAAAATGCTTGAGACCAGTAAGAGAGATAGTCCTTCTCTAGAGGCTCATAGCACTTCTAAGGGACAGCTCCCAGATGTATGCTGTGCTGGGACATGCAGTCCCTTGGCCAGCATCTCCAGGAAGTAATTGGCAGATCTGGCACTTGAACCTAGATGTTCTCAGAATCCATGCTGTCAGCACCCTGGCACAGGTGAGTGTGATGAGAGGCACTGGGTAGTCACGGGGCCTACCTTCAGGCTCTGGTGATGCTCCTCCAGCTCTTCATCACTGAATCCAGTTCCCAGCTGCAGGAGAATATGGCAAATTAGAAGCTCATCTGACCAGATAGGGTGATGCTACTGAACATTGGGCCAAAACTCATAGGAAATAAATGAAAGGCTGTACATGTCATGTACTGCCATTTGTTTTCTAGGAAGATCCATCTCCTCTGCCGTGTCTCTCCAATGTCTAGGCAAGATCTCTACCACTGAGCCACAGCCCCAACCCCTCACTGGGGGAGTCTAGGCAGGGGCTCTACCACTGAGTCATAGCCTCAGCCCCTCACTGGAGGATTCTAGACAACACCTATACTGCTGAGCTACATGCACTGACCTTGTGACTCCCCTACCTCCCAAGAGCTAGGATTACAGGCTTGCACCACCACTCACCACTCCTACTCTTAAAACTACCAGCAAACTTAAAACTATCATTTAGGAAATGCTAAAAAGGAAGTCATAATCTATGCTGGCAGCTAGCATTAAACCGGTTATGTAAGTTCCTAGCTAGACAAATCCTGTCTGTACTGATAGCCGTATTACTGTTTGCCTTCTGTCCTAACAATAATGCTTTTAAAACCCCATTCTGGATTAACACTGTAAAAATGCAAAAATATTGCAAAATATATTTTTGGCCACAGACTAGTGCCCAAAATATGACAAATTACAAGCCACCTGATCACATGGGTAAATGTGAGATATGACTCATTTATTCAGAGACAGTGGAGCCTGCACATGCACATCTCAGGGTGTAACCGTATCCCTCCCCATCATGTGACCAGCACCCAACTCCCCAGGACCTTGCATATGGCCTGCAGCTCTTCACTCTCTTCATCATAGGCAGCCAACAGGAAGCCCCCATACCGGCCAGCACGCTTCCCCCGACCCAGATAGGCACCAATCACCACAAGATCCAGAGTGTCACCCACACCGTCAAGGTAGTCCTTCTTCAGCTGGAGGAGAGAAGTGAGGGATGAGAGGGGAGAAGGGCAGATGGGCTTGTCCTTAAGTACTTGAGAACTCCGAGGAAGAGGAGCAAAGCTCATGGGGAAGCTGCAGCTGAAAGGACTTTTCATCTTGAAACAAAGCAAATGGTTGGAAGTATGTGAGGGGAATCATCTTTTATCCTTCCAGGCTGAGCAGGAATCTGGATTCTCCTGCCTCAGTCTCCAGAGTATTGGGGTTACACTATGTGCCACACCCAGCTCAGGGGTCTTCTTGTTTCCCTCTTTGCTTCAGGCCCAAACAGTCAAGGTTAACTTACTCAACCCATTCCTTCACACTTAGCCATCCACTCCAGAAACACTTATGAAGCACCAGCTAAGTGCCAGACAAGCAAGTAAGTAGGTACACGAGTGAACTACTGCTAAGGCAGGGAAGGTTTACACACAATGAGTTGCTTCTAGACAGAAGAAACAGACCACAGCCAAGAGGAAATGCACAGCAGACCTAGCTTGCCCAGTGATCCAACTGCCTGCCATCTTGTGCAAGAAAACACTCCCCGACACCCTTCTCACTTCTGCCCAAACCTACATCACACTGGCTTATTCTCTATAAAGTAGCCAGAGTACCTCTGCAAAATGACAATAGGATCAGACTTTCTCTGAGACCCTGCTGACTTCCTAAAACCTTTAGAAAAGAATCCAGTTTCATCTCAAAGGGCCCAAGGTACTACACAGTCTACAGCCTGCTCCCCTGACCTCCCCTGCCCACCCTGTAGCCTCCTGGCCCTTGCACCTGTGGCTCTCCGGTCCAGCTGCTCTACCCTCATCTTCACACGGCCCACCCCTTCCTGCTGTCCAGGGCTGGACCCAGATATCCAGCTGGATGGCTTTTCTGTACCCAAGCCCTCCCTAACCAGGGTGACTCTTTCCTCATGAGCTCACAAGAGACGATTTATCTTGGAACAACCCTGAGGACTCTCCTTTGTGTACTTCATACAACAATGACACAGCACAGGGAGCACAGAGACCTGGCTTGGCTGCCTCACCCTGATATAGTTCACAGGGAGTTGCAGGAAGAGCCATCAGCCATGCTTTGCTGAGGCAGGACATGTGACTTGGTTGGAATCATATAATGGGACCCATGCTCAAACAGTAAGTGTTTGGAGACTCCGCTGCATAGTGGGGACAGACATCCATACTGGGGAGGCCAGGCAGAGGCCAGAATCACCTTGAGCCAATTGTGTGACCTCTTGGCGATCTCATAGGTGGCATCAACATCCAGGGTCTTCACCATCAGCCCCTCACAGGAGTCTGTAGGAAACATGGAAGCCTGGTTGCGAACCAGTGGCTCATGAGGCCTAAGCAGGCAGGATTCCAGGCCAATCTCAGGGGTTGGGAAATGGAAACGTGGCCAGCCCAGGCTACAGAGAGGTTTCAGACCCTGAGAGAGATCTGGTTGCACTCACCCTTCACCGACTGCTCCAAGAACTCAGCGATCTGCTCGATATCTTTGGTGTCCAGGGAGGTGGCAAAGACAAACTCGCCCTCCGTCTCCACAAAGTTCTCCCGGAGCAGTTGCCGGCGTCGAGACAAGGGCTGGCGAGTCAGGGACTGGGGAGAGAAAGTAGACAACACTGAGGAAATAAAAAGCCCAGACCTTGACAGTGTACACAGGGGCCACACATAACACATGGTTACAGAAAGCTGAGGAAGAAGGAGCCAGCAGCCAGCAGGACTGCCAGAACTCTAACTGCAGGTGGAGGGATCAGAGAAAAGCAGAGCCCCCTAGTATGCTCAACTCAGGATTACCTAATGGGAAGCCATCATCCAGCCAGCCAGAATGAACACTTTGTGGAGTTATAATTTAGTGTTTATCTATTATTAATTTGTTTATCATAATATGAAGATATGGGTACCCATGGCATATGTGTGGAGGTCAGAGGATAATTCTGTGGAGTCAGTTCTCTCATCTTCACACAGGTTTCAGGGACTGAAGTCATGTTACAAAGCTTGCCAGGCAATCACTTTTATATGCTAAATGCTATCTCGTAGGCCCCATTTCTTGTCATTTTTAATACTACCCAACAAAGGTTAGAGCCGTGAGGTTAATACACATTTTCAAAAGGATCATCCCCACACTAACGAAGGACTGAGAATCCCCTTCGAAATGAGAAAGTGATTATCAATGCAATGGTCCCTCAATATCTATGGGAATGAGTCTGGGAGCCCCCCCCCCATCCCAGTTATCAAAATTCATACATGTTAAGGTCCTTTATAAGCACTGGTGAAATAAGTTAGGCAGGGGTTGATGCCTGCCTGCTAACTCAGGAGGATGAGGCAAGATCACACACATACAAACTTTATAAACACAGACAAGACAGACAGAACCTGAATAAGATGTTATCTATTCATGGGAAAGCTAGCCTCTGCTAACCTTACTTCTCTAAAACAAACTCATCTGTCTAATCAAAACAATCTGCACTCTGTGGCTCAATTAGCCAGAAATGTATAGACCATTATTTCTCTTCATAGCCCAGTGACAGATTCAGGTCTGGACCAGGTATAGAGATTTGACTGGAACTGCTCAGACAGAAGACATCAAGAGAGAAGCAGAAAGAGAAGTTAAGAAAAGAATGGGAGATCTTGTCACTCAGCCCAACCCCCTAGAGCACACAGTCTCCAGACTGGTTAAGAACGATTTCTGTGACAGGAATCATCAGCTTCTTAACTAGTGCCCTAAGTGACCATTTTCAAGCTTTCATTCTTAAAACCCTTTATAGCCTTTTTTTTTAATTTTTATGTTTTTAGCAGATACTAGAGATATAAGATGGTTTCATAAATAGTAGGCAGGTACTTTACTTCTGAGCTCCAGCCCCTCACTGGGGGATTCTACATAGGGGCTCTACCACTGAGCCATGCCCCAGCCCCTCACTGGGGGATTCTAGGTAGGGGCTCTACCACTAAGCCACAGCTTGTTAAAAAGTACTTGAGGACTCTCTTCAAAGGGCTTCTATTTAGGGGTAGGGAAGAGGTGGTCATTACTTCTTGATATTAACGATATCAGAAATTTAAAATATAGTTAATTCATTAAAAAAAACAGTGCATTCAATATGTCAAAATAGCACTTATTTTTTTCCCCTTTTTATGTTCTGCAAACAGAGCTTATGGCCTTGAGCGAGCCAGGCAGGTACCCTACCACTGTACTACACCTACACACCTCCAGACAGTGTATATTATAAAACACACATCTACTTAAAAATAGTGAGAAGAGAGGCACTGGCTGATTAACAGTATGCAGACTCTTTTGCTCAACAGAACAGAGGCTGGTTTTCCCACTGCTTCTAAAATCACTGAGAAAAAACTCCACTTCTATCATAGAGATGTAAAACTGCATGAGGAGTCCTCAAAATCACTGCAAGAGGTCTGGGGGCCTCTGGCCTATTGAGCCCACACTTAGAAAGCCACTGCCTGAGCAAGACACGGCAGCTCAGTGATGGAGCAGAATCAGAAATGGGAGCCAGAGACAGCTCCAAACTCACTCCAACCTGCCACTCTGTGTGGCCACCTGTCACAGAGCAGAACTCACCTCTCCGTTGAGGAAGATGAGATCAAAGGCATACAGACACACCTGCACCTGTATCTCCGATGCATCCACCTCCTAGTAACAAAATAAAGAACAGGCATGAGGGAAGGGGAGGTGACCTTCTGTGCCCTATCCCATCACGCCCCTCTCCCCAGAGAAGGACACAAGTCCTGAGTAAGGATGGCTTCTGGGAAATCCTGACCTCATTCTCCTTCACTGCATGATTTGCTTTCCACCCTCCCCTGCTGCTAGCTAATGATGACAAAAATGCCACAATTCTAGCCAACTAGATATAAAAGAAAAGCCAGCTGAGGTAATGGATGTGTGGCCTCCCCAATAGGCCTTTCATAGAGAATGAGATATAGGAAAAGGACCCTTCTATCTTTCCTAACTGGGATCCTGGGGTGAGACTGTGATGGCTGGAATGATGGTAGTCACCATGCCAAGGCTAGGAGATCCACATCCAGATGCACTCTGACCCTTAGGGGGCCAGGCAGGACCCAAAGTCAGGAGCGGGAAGAAAGAGACAGAGTGTGGCAATGCAACTGGGAGTTGATGGGCTGATGCTACCTTGCGCTTTCGAGTGGTGAGCACTTGGAATGGCTGGATCTGCTTCTTTTCCCGATCCCAGGCCACAGCCTCAGTGTCCAGGATGAAAGAAGTGACAGAGGGGAGTTTAATCTGCAAAGTGAGGATAGAGGTCAAAAGACAGATGCAGGCCAATGAATCCCTTTTCCCTCCATTGTTCTCATGAACCACAACTGACCTCAGCAAGATACAAAGACCTTCCTGAGTCCTCACTAAGGGCACTAGCTTTCCTGGTGACTTGCCATTTGGCAGCAGCACCCACAGAGAAACTTCCCTCTTCCTCCAACCACATTCAACTTCCCCTGAACCCTTGAGGTTCCCCTCTGAGGTCTCTGAGCCTCCACCTCACCACACCCTGCCTCAGTCACCCCAACTACTGGTCTCCAATCCTGCACTCTACAATAGCATCTCTGGCCAGCAGCCAAGGTGACTTTCACAAACCCTGATTATTACTGCTAGGCTTACTATTAAAAGTGGTGTCACTTCTTTGGGCTCTGGAGAACTCTTCATCAGCCCCAGTCCTCTCTTCATTTCAGCAAATCAGCTGGCCTTTGTCTCTGAGGGGCAGGTATCTCACAGCACTGGGCCTTTGCATACCCAGCTCCCTATGCAATGCCTGCCTTCCTCCCTACCCTCTTTCCTATTGTCTGCCTTCCCTGGGAAACCCTCTTTTCCCTCACTAAAACACTGGTACAATGCCAGGGATTGCCTTTCATGTTACATCCCAGAGCTAGCTGTATGGTTTAAGACACTGCATGACAATTCAAGAATGTTCAATTCAAATCTCCTTTTCCCTCAGTGAAAGGAACTAAACATAGGGCCTTCAGGACTACATGCCAAGAGTGGCATGCCTTCAGCCTTCATTGGTGGACTCAAGAAAAGTGTTCTACTGCTAAGTCACACCCCCAGTTTCTCATCGGTAGACTCTAGGCCATTGTTCGAACACTAAGCAATGTCCCAGTCAGTTATGGTTCTTATTCAGGGTCACAGATACTGGACCTTTTCTTCAGAGTCTATAGTGTGCCCCTCTAATGAAGGCAGCAAGCCCTGGCTGTGCTACCTACCACAGGCTACAGCACACAGCAAATGCCTAATCAACATTTGTTGAATGAATGGGCACAGAAAACATGCTCCATAAGGGTACTTCCAGGAAATAACAAAACCAAAATGTGCTCAGTGGTTAAGAGCACTCGATGTTCTTACAGAGGACTTGGGTTCAATTCCCAACATGGAGGAATAACAGAGAAACTCCTGGCCCAAGGCCTAGCCCTGCTCTCCCTCTGAGCTACTTGTAAAGCCGCAGCTGCTCACAGGTCAGTGCCCTTTAGGTCCTCTCTTGGCCTCACTACTGGACAGGCTTCAGACTGATCCAGGATTCTACTAAGGATGTTAATCAGAACCTGTTCTAAACAGTGCCCACAAGTTGAAGCCAAGGGGGCCAGGAGTAGGGGTAGGGGTCCAAGAAAGCATTAACTTCCCCATTGGCTGGGTGAGACATAGCCTAGAACCTCCTTTTCCCTTTGTTTCTATCTGGAAGTGTGGCAGTTGCAGGGTGACAAGAATAGGATGCAAGCTAGACAATCAAAGACAGTGGAATCAAAACAGCCTTGAATCACCTGCCTCCAGACTGCAAAAATAAGCAGCATCTGCTCAGGCCATACTGAAGTAAGGCTGCTACACACAGCTACACATCTGTCAGTCTCCTAGTAAGCCCAAGTAAGGTTGGTCCAGAGAGGTCTATACCACAGCTCAGCAGGCAGACACTCACCTTGGGGATGCAGCTGATGATGTCAGGGTACTTTCCTGTGTTGTCTTCCTGGTTCCTGCTGAAGATCTTCACCTCTCCACCTTCCAGAACATGGATCTAACATCACAGGGAAGGGAGAGAAAGTCAGGCAAGCCCTTCCTGTGTGGCACTGTCTTCAGACCCCACCTTCACTGGTAAGTTTGAAAAGCTCAGTGAGATACTACACAGATCTGAGCAAATCATCTTAAGTGTCCTGGTACTTGTAACCTGTGTATGGCGTCTACCATCTTCTTCTTCTTCTTTTAACATTTATATAATGTGTGTATGCATATGCATGCTTGTGTGCATGCGTGTGTGCACAAGATTTACCATACTGTTGAGTGTAGAGGTCAGAGAACAAGCAGAGGAAGTTAGTTCTCTCCCTGCACCATGTGGGTCTTAGGGATCGAATTCAGGTCATCAGGCTTGGGAAAGCATCTTGCCTACTGAGTCATTTCACCAGCCTGGTTGCCTGCCTTCATTGCTTCTGACTTCTCATTTCCCCACCTCCCTTTCTTTGAAAGCTCATCCACCTTGCTGAATGCAACCAGACCTGTCATGAGTTGTGCTACAATTAAACCATTCTGGATTCTACTGTTGGCTTAGTTGTTTGAATGCTGTCTGGTCAAAAAATTTAAGCAGGGTTTTATATATACATGCCATCTCACATGTATGGTATCTTTAACATATATATGCATATGTTTATAATCATGACCACTATTATAAACTATTTTCTGGTTGTCTTCTCAGTATTATTCTGAAGACTCACTGCTGAGGCTGCACATGTGGAATCCACTGCTGTGACTGCCTCAAAGCCTCAGGTACCACTCACCTCATGTGCTATCCCTTCCTCATGTGATAAACGCCAAACTAGTGCCACATTCCACAGATACAGAAAAGCCACAGCACACTTCCTCAGCACCAATGCATTGGTCCCAGGAGATACATGCCTGTCACTGCACTGAGATCACACAAGGACCTCCCAGAATGGCAACCATAAATATATTGTATTCACCAAGCACCAGGGGAGTCAGCATCTCCTGATGAGCCTTCTGTGGGTCAGAATTTCTAGCAACCCCATTTTGCCATAAGCTGAAGATGATAGGTACCACATTCACTGAACAGACGGGAGATTAAAGCCAAAAAGAGGACTGTACGATTCAGGACCTGTACTGAGTATCTTCCTCACACAGGAAGGGCTGTGCTTAACCCATACCTGTGCCCGCTGCCCATCGTATTTATACTCGCAGGTGAAGTCCACCTCCTCAAAGCGCTTTAGTACCTCACTGACACCCCGAGTGGGATGGGCCAGCATTGGTTTAAGAGGGATCCCTGAGAGGAGAAGAAAGCAAATTAGGATGGCAGGAGAAGATAGTAGTAGGTCCTGGGCACATTGGTAGCCTTTGCCTCTCCCTCTGATTCCTTGATTGATCACCTTCTCTCTGCCATCATGTCAAGGGGAGGAACACCCACATTTCAGAAGAGACACTTGGGTCCCCATACCAGCCTCCCTTATTATTCCTGATTGCAGGAATAATAAGAGCTTCTGCAGTCCACAGGAATCATGTAGTGAGATTTCAGTGGATAAGGCAGAAGGCTGACCCAGCAGAACAAATGTATTCTCATGGAGGCAAAACCAGTTCACATGGTGCTGGGCCTACCACCTTTTGCATATCAACTGATTCTCACAGTGAATCTCTTGTGAAATCATAAGCACTCTCCCTTGGTGTAAGATTCAGCAGGGTATAGACAAGTGGGCACGACTCTTTCCCACGTACTGGTATACTGGGTCATCCCCCCTACTCTGTGGGACCTCCAGTGGGAAATTTAGACTTGGTTCCATAGTCTAATCTCCACTTCATTCCCTGAGATACATCAGAAGCCACCTCCCTGCAACTATGTAGTCAGGAAAGGAGTCTTTCATATAGATCACATTTGGGACTTTCAAAGATAAAGAGACGTCCAAGCTCAGGGAATTGTCTTTGTTTTGTGTGATATAAAAACTGGAAACTTTAAGCCAGGCGGTGGTGGCGCACACCTTTAATCCCAGCACTTGGGAGGCAGAGGCAGGCGGATCTCTGTGAGTTTGAGGCCATCCTGGCCTACAAGAGCTAGTTCCAGGACAGGAACCAAAGCTACAAAGAAACCCTGTCTCGAAAATCCCAAAAAAAAATAAATAAATAAATAAAAACTGGAAACTTTACAGAACAGAAGAACAGAAGGAAAAAAATAAAGAAACTGATGCAGAAAAATATGTAGTGGAGAGTTCATTTTCACCCTCAAATCAAAGTCCCGTGCCTGCTGTAAATCTTCTTCTGAACCCCGAGGGGACACTGAGGCTGGCACTCAGAGGTTCCCCAATAAAGAACAGTATATGGTCACATCAGTCACATTCTTTATGAGCAACATGATTAGCTCCCCTCTTTCCCTGATCATATAGGCTTTAAAGCAACAGCTTCAAGATAGCAGAGGGACAAAAAAAAGGAACCCAGGTCCTTGAATGACCACTGAAGCACAGACACATGCTGCCATGGCCACCTGCCAGGCTCTGAATATGTAGGCAAATTCTCCTTGGGCAAGCCACTGCCTTCTGGGGAACCTTTGTTGCTGTAGCCCATGTTCCACTAAGTTATAAGGGAGAGCTCAGAGAAAAGGGAAAGGGTCTCGGCAAAGGGAACAAGTGCTCCACAAGTATGTGGGTGCAGCTGCTCACACCGGCTCAACGCAGGATAGCAGTCCCAGCTTCAAGGGCCCATGGCATGGTACCTGGGCTCAGCCTGCAGTGCTCTGGGAGACGTTCCAGCCCATGTTCCAACAGCACAGGGATGATTCGATCGAGATCAGGCACCTCACTAGGAAAGGATTAGAGAGAAGATAGCAGGATGACAAGGTCTTTTGTTTTCTTCCGTGGTGCTGGGTGAAGAGGTAGAACCCAAGGTCTTAAGCATGTGAAGGAAATGTTCCCCCAGATCAGGATGGATCTAGGCAGACATCAGGAGTTTCTAGGACGTGGATTCGAGGCAAGCACTGTATCACTGAAGCCATGCTCTTAGCCACTCACTGGTGGATTCTAGACAAACACTCAACTGCTAAGCCACATTCCCACTCTGATTTTATAAGACAGGATCTTGCTACATACCCCAAGCTGGCCTATACCTTGAGATTCCAAGTGTGTACTGAGATTTCAGGTGTACGACCACATCCAGCCCATAGAAGTTCTTTCTAGAACTTGAAAACTGTCTTGTCTATATACAAGTCCAAGTACAGAGATACCAGACCTGGGCTCCTGAACACCTCTGCTTCACTGTGACCATGTCCCCAACTGCTCGTCACTATGTGTCCTACTCTCAGTCACCATACAACATGCTGACTGGCTCCCTAGCATGTATCCTCCATCACCCTTTGCTCATGTCCTGAGAGCAGTACCTGTGTCCCACTCAAGGCTATTGCTGACTTATTCACAGAGTCTGGCAGATCGTAGAGCCTCCAGAGGCTGAGCCACTGGGAGATCTGTAAGAAACTCATGACTGCTGTGCGCCCAGTACCCAGAGCAGTCGGGCCCAGGTCACGTGCCTTGGGGATATTTATGGAACCACTCACTGCTGTCTTTCCTCTAGCATGGTCACCAAGTCAAAGGTCCTTGGCCAGCTGCTAACTAAAGTCCCTCCATGTGGCTCACTATAGAGCCCTAATCCTCTCTGTGCCTGTAACATCTATTATGAGTGGTCACCAGTCTCTTCTCTGGGTACCTTAGGGAGTCTTGTGCCTGCAGGCCCACATGCAGTCAGTGCCTGCCTCTCGCTGCTCACAACCCAGTGTCATCCCTGTCATGATCATGGTCCCTTGCTGTTGTTAGACCCATGTCAGTCACTCACGTGTTGGCCATCACTCTGCCCCATCCCTGCATCTCACCAGAAGGTCTGCTTCAAGATCATGCCTTGTTCTTCCAACCACATCTTTCTGGCCTCTGCTGTCTTGCCCTTCCCAGCATCCACAACAGCAGGGGGAAATTCTACAAAAAGACCCACCAGCAGTTTAGTGATGAACATGACCCTCAGCTACTCCAGGGTCCATGGTCCCAAAGGGCAGTATGTGGTATGTGACATGGAAAGGAATGAGGTAAGCTGCCCAAGAGCATTCAGAGGAGAATCAGGCAACAGATGGAGAAGGGAAGCCCTGAAAAAACAGTGATGGCATAAAAATAGGCCAGAACTACTCACCTTGGCCAGGGGGGTGTGAGGCTCACAGCCTGGGCAAGTGCAGCCAGGACCGACTGCTCAGCCAGCCCAAGGCGCAGCCGTCCACTTAAGGACCTGAGGAAAAAGCATCAGGGGTGAGCAGGCTGGCTACTCTCTAGTTTTGCCCTCTTCAGTTGTCTGCTCCTGTCTACCCAATCTCCCCAAGCTCCACCTTTTGTGGAACCTCTTCAATGTCCTATCTTCATAGCCTCAAAGAAACCCAAGATTATCACATAACCCCTAAATGACAAGGAAACTAAAGCCAGTCAGGAATGGCCATGACCACTATTTATCCCTGGGAGAAGGAAGCAGGAACCTCACAAGTGACAGGGTATGGGCTTGAGGAGGGAAAGTCACAGACAAGACTCTGCTAGTCAAGAACCTGACCCAGCCCAGGCTGTGGTTTAAGCCAGTCACTACACAGGTAGCTAAACCGCCTGCACCTCCACCTCTATCAACTGCAGGCTCTACCTGACAGAGTGGCTGGGAGAACTGACGACATCAAACAGTAGGTACAGAGCAGAGCACCTAAGAAATTGTTTCAAGACACACTTCAAGAGAGGTCAGTGACTTTCCTTCTACCGTCATGATAGCTTTATGTTGAACTCAGGCCAAGGCAGACGTAAGTAATCAATCACAGATTTACCCTTGAGCTCCAGGATCCTTCTCTAGGTAGGATCACCAGTGCAGGGGAGTTCACCCATGAAAGTAAATTATTATAGTTTAATAAGAAATATTCCCCACGAACAGGGGGAGGATAGAAGGGGAGAAGGGAAGAAGGAAGGGGAATGGGAAAAATGTATATAGTTCAATAAAAACAATTTAAAAAAAATAAAAAGAAAGAAAGAAATGTTCCCCACAAGCTCACATTTTAATGCTAGTCCACAGCTGGTGGTACTATTTTGGTAGGCTGTGGGAACTTCAGGAAACAGGGCCTAGCTAATGGAAGCAGGCCACTAGGTCACTGTGCAGCAGATTATACATGCCTTGGTTCTAGTCTTACTGTTTCCTTGTCTGCTATAATAATGAGGAGCCTCACACACACACACACACACACACACACTCCTGTTGCCACACACCCTATCATGCCTTCCCCACCATGATGAACCCAAACCTTCCAAATCATGAACCAAAATACTCCTTTCCTCCATCAGGCAGTTTGGCCACAGTAATGCAAAAGTAACTAACAAGGATTCCTCTGCAAAGTCAGAACTGTTGGTGCTTTTCTCATCAGAAAGCAGTCAGGTTTTTAACAGCACCTGGGGCTGCCAGGTGCTCACCACTACGCCCATATGCCTCCCCAGTCTCATGAGCCCCATGTTTACCTGGCAATGAATCGGGCTTCTGAGTGGCGGCAGGCGACAAAAAGGCCCTTGATGATGTCCACCTTCTTAGCCATGGACTGAAAAAGTGGAGAACAGGCACAGCACCATCAGAGGAGGAACCAGACAATCTTCAGCTTTGGAAAAGCTGCCACCACCACCGCCACCACCACTACCACCTGTGATAGCCTCTTGCTCTGAGGGCAATGACAATGAACTAGCTCTCTGCCTCTCTCCCTTTATCCAACAAGCATTAACAAGAGTTCTGCCCTCCCCACCCAGGAGGCATGGCATTAGGTTCCAGGGTCTCCAGAGGAGAACAGGACGAGACACTGTGAACCACACAAGCAGAAAAGAACACTCAGCTTCCACAGTCAAAACACACAGTCCCCTCCACAAGCTTTGCTTTAGGTCCGAGGACATCTGGGTGTTGGGATGAGCCACTCCGCTCCACTTACAGCACTGCCAGTGAGCCGGGCAATGTCACAGAATTTGGTAAAGACCCCGGAGGTGGTGAGTGGAGGTGGGGGCAGCATGAGTCTCTGAGTGCTGCGGCTGTTTTCGGCCACCAGTCCCACATCACCCTTCTCAGCTACCTCAGCCCGGATGGACTCCAGCTGACGACCTTGATGGAGGAGACAGTAGGGAAGGAAAGGGGATGGAGACATTGTGGCTACCTGTCTCCCCTCAATGGCTGGATGCTTCTCCCGCTATCTGGGCTTGTGGCGTTTCAGGCTAAGCGACAGCCATTCAGAGGAAGAAAAGCAGCTGAGTGAACACACCCAGACAAAGGGACACGAGTGGATGGGACTAAAATCCATGGGATGGGACGAAGTCAATGAAGAGTGAAAAGGGCTTCCTGTTCAAATCTTAGTCTCTAACAGTCTCCAGCTTCCTGTTTATTTTGTTTCTGTTTCTGTTGTTCTACCTTCCAAAAATAGCAATAAAAAAAAAATAGCAATAAAAATATGGGCTGTGCCTTAACCTTGTTTATGGTTAAATCAGAGTCACATTATGGTACGCTTGAGGTACAAACTAGAGGCTGGCAAGATGGACAGGCAGGCACTCACGACAATTCAACGGCTGAGTCTGTCCCATTGCCTGTCTTCACCCCTCCTTTCCATCCCATAGCTCTTGTCCCAACAGGCTGGGCCTCCACACCCTGTACTACCCAGATCTTAAAAATCTGGTCCTGTCAATTACTCTTCCCCACTGGCCTCTTCCTTTATCCTGTCCCATCCCCAACCCCTTCACACCCTCCAAGTGTCACCTCCTGTTGGGGCTTCCTACCTGTGGCCTGGGCAACTGCCTTGAGGAGGACACCATCACCTACGCCCAGCTCTAGTCCCTGCTGAGGTGGCCCAAGGCGGCTGAGGCTGAGGTAAAGGACAGGGAGCAGGTCTGGGGGTGACAGGGCCACCACAGAGCGTAGCAGGTTGCTCAGTGTCTCCACCATCTTGAGGCTAGAGGAAAGAGTTGGAGTATGTCCACCTATCTCAAGGTCAGTGGGGTGTGGGATCCCAGGAAGTGAGGGGGTGGGCAAAAGCAACAAGAGAAAGGAGAGGGACGAAGAGCCAAGGAAATAGTGACAGCTTGCCTATGGAGGGTGATTGTGAAAAGGACAATGAAGATGGTAGTAATCACTAACGGAACAGCCGCCATGTACAGACACTTCCCCAAGAGGGTGCTGGTTTACCCTTTCCACCATTTGTCCCCTCTGAGATAGGTGGCATCATTATCCCCAGTTTACAAGTGAGAAACAGGCATGGAAAGAATGAGACTTGCCCAAGGTCATGAAGCATCAGGCTGAGGTTCAGGCCGAGGTTGTCCACTCCAGGACACTCAGCCACTGAAAATGATGGCCATGCTGCCTACAAAACGTTGGTTATGGTGACACAAACAGAAACTGTGGGCTTCCTATTTGCCTGGCTTACACGGCCTAACTGAAGAGGCCATGTAGGCTGGTCCAGCTGGTAGAGTGCTTGCACAGCATACACAAATGCCCACACAAACTGAGCACAGAGACACACCTCTAGTCCTACTACTCAGGAGGTGGAGGCAGAAAGAGCAAATCAAGGGCAGTATGAGCTACATGAGACCTGTGACAAGAACAACAGATTTTAAAGAAAGGCTGTGTTTTCTTACAACAGATGTTGGAATGTGCAGACACCTTCCTTCCGAAACCCTTATCCAGAATGGGACATATCTTGAAATAAGAACTCTGTAGGTAGGACTAAGGACAGAGAAGAAAGCATGCTGGATTAGAGTGAACCCTAAACCCAAGGTCTCTCAAAGAACAGGACAGAGAAAGAGAAGGTGGTAATAATACAAGCCTAGAAATGCTAAGGTTGGCTGGAGTCCCAGAAGCTGGGAGAAATTGTGCCAGGTTCTTTCCCCAAGTCTGAAGAGGAGTCAACCTGCCAACTAACAACCAAATTGTTGCCACCACTTTAGGCTTCCTGAGTTGTGAGAAAATCATTTTCTATTGTTTTAATTCACCAAGTGGCAATCTGTTTCTGCCATCCTGGGACAGCAGAAGAGGTGAAACAGTGGGTGGATATAAGAAAAGGAACAGGAAATTCCCACAAGGTTGCTAAGAGGGAAGCTGCATAGTGGAAAAGCCAGGCATTCAGCTTTGAGACCAGCTGATAGGGGACTAGACCAATGACATTATATGTAGTGAGAAAGCATTGTCTGAAACTAGTTCTGAGGATATATGCTACAAATCCAAAGTGAAACCTTCACCCAAGTGGCCAAAACTTTCAGCAAGTATCAAGGTCACAAAGGACAGAGACAGATGGAGGGGATGCCTGCGGACAGGCCAGCTAAACACCACAGGCGGGAACCCCAGACAAGAAACCCGAACAGAAATGGGTATCACAATGCAAATGAAGGCAGGAATCTCTAACAGCCTTGTGTTGACATCTTGATTCTGACCATCTTGGTTCTGACCATGGTCCAAAGCCCGAAAAAGACATCAACACAAAGGAAGCCAGTAGTCCAGCTATATGACGACACTCAATTACTTTTGAAGGTTTTCTAAAAAATCTTCCCAAAAACCTTTTAAAAAAGAAACAAACACATCGGATAACCCTGTACCCCATGATTTTAGGCTATGGGTCAGGTCAGCCAACTGCAGTTCCTTCTAAGTAGATAATGTATGAGATTTTCCAAAAGCTAATGTCTCCCCTATGTCATGTTGATAAATTCAGTCTCCACAGAAGGCAGAGATGTATGTTCTCTCCTTTATTCATGGGGAAACTGAATCTCAGAGAGGTAGACCAAGCCACCTGCCATGGGCACAAAGCCAGGAAGCAGAGCAATGTTAAGTGTCCCCTTGACCACCTCACCAGCTGCTGCTATAAACCACTTTCTGGTACTCAAGGCTCTTCCCATGTCCTCCATCACCTCACTGTAGGGTTACACTCCATGGGAAGTTCTTAAACATTCCCAAGGAAACATTTCTAAGGACAAAGCATTGAGGGCACCCTAAAGATGTATAAAAATGAAGGAATGTTATAGGAAATTTAAATATTCCAGAAAAGCTTAAGCCAACATGGAGAAGTAAAAATGAGATTGATCAAACAAGCACAGGCTGAATGAGTACACCCCATAACTCTTATACCACAGAAGAAAGCCCTAGGAGAAAGTCCAGAAAGGGACAGGACTGGGGAGAGAGGCGAAGGAGCCACCATGGACTACTGATGCTGATGTTGTGCATCACTGGGAGGGAAAGCTCTGCAGGGGAAGTGTGGCAAGCAAGGTCACCCTCGCTGTAACCAAGATTAGACTACACTCACTTGAGATGTGAAAGCAAGACTGAAATCACTTGGTGTGAAACATTTCCTGTAATTCCTAGAATCTGTTTCCTAACCCTGCAGATCCGGCTGACCCTTGTTTATCACACAGGCACATTCAATCTTTGACACTGCAAAGTCCACACTCGAGAACAGTGCAATCGATTTACAAGCAACAAGAGACAGTTCTCACGATGTAAGATTTCTGTGTTGAGCTACAGTCATAGCTATCTTTGAGCACAGGCTGGACCTGGGCCCACTTAGCGCAAGAGAATATGACATTAGAAACGATGCTGTTGTGGCACATGTCTTTAATCCCAGCACTCAGAAGACAAAGGTAGGCAATCTCTGCATTCAAGGCCAGCCTGGTCCACATAGTAACTTCAGGCCAGCCAGGGCTACATAGAGAGACCCTGTCTCAAAAAGAGAAAGAAATGATGCTGAGAGTCTTCTGAGCCTGGGCCTCAAAATGATGTGAGCCATTTTTGTGAATGGACAGTGACAATGATGGGGAGAAGAGATGAGGAAAGACCGCACACAATGCCATGCTCTGGACAGAGCCACAGAGCATCTGTCCCCAGACATGAGTAATTAATTACCGAGCAGAAACCTCCTCTATCTTCTCAAATGTCCGGGCCACAGCAAGAAAAGGAACCCTGGGAAAGAAAAGAGATGCGAGAACCATTTGAATAGGCCAACATATCCTGTATCCAACCTGCCTCCTCACACCCTCCTAGGGGATAACCTTGACAACACCAAAATGCAGAGGCAACTATCCACTATCCCTTCCCATGGTGCTGTGTCCCCAAAATAGAGATGGGAGAGATGTCACAGACCTTCCAAAGAGGTCAAAGTCACAGCCTCCCACAGTCACAGTACAGAAGTAAGACAGCTAACTCCTTACTTCTGGCCGTGTTTCCAGCAGGCATCTTCAATGGGATGGTAGTTACTCTTGGAAGGATTGTAGTTTGTTGGATCCAGGATTCTATGAAGGCAAAGGAGAAATAAAATTGGGTAACTCTGAGGAATGTTTCTACTGTGTTTTAGCTGACTCACAAGGCCAAAGGCCACCAATACCATCTCCTCACTGGTAGAGACTAGGCAGGAGCTCTACCACTGAGCCTCTACTGCCTCACTGATTGATTCTAGATAGGTGCTCTACTAATGAGCCACACTCCAAGCCCCTCACTGCAGGGGTGAGAGGGGGAATCCTATGCAGTGGTTCTACTAAGCCATATCCAGCTCCTTGCTGGTGGATTCTAGGCAGGTGCTCTACCACTGAGCCTTGCCACCAGGCCCTCACTGGACAACGATTCTGAACAAATCCTCTACCATTGAGTTACAACCCCAGCCCACATGGTTTTGAGTAAAGCAAGAATGGGGTCTGATCCCATTACTTTGTAGGATGCTTATCCACCTATCCACCTGATTGTCCGTCCATTCAACAAATTTTCTTGTGTTCATAACCAGTGATATAAGAATGGCCCAATCATGATGGGCAGTAGTGGCGCACGCATTTAATCTGAGCACCCGAGAGGCAGAAACAGGCAGATCTCAGTGAGTTCGAGACCAGTCTGGTCTACAGAGCAAGTTACAGGACAGGCTCCAAAGCTACAGAGAAACTCTGTCTCGAAAGAAAAAAAAAAAGAATGGTCCAATAACAATAAAACAATCACTTAGCAGCCGAGAACCACAACTCTAATTCACAGTAGTTATCAGAAAAGAGAAGCGGCTCTAGGTGGTCCATACCCATTAGCCACTCAGGGCTGGCAAAGAGGTCCTCAGGAGAGCCCAATGAAGATGCTTGTTGTTTCTGAAACATGTGCTCAACCTGGTAAGCAGGATGGTGGAATCAGAGTACTAAGAACTGAGGACAGAGTGCTGGGTGGGGACCAGTGGGCAAAGGGACTTGAGATTTTGTTCTGGGGTTAGTGCATAACCACTCTGACGGGTGGATAGGTGAGAGAGGTAAGAAATCCCCATGATTACATTGCCGTGTCGCATAGGTGCCCCCAGTCCTTTGACAGACAGACAATCCTTTGGAGGCTGGCTGTAGGTCAGGTAAGATGCCAAGCAATCAATGCATATGCAAACTCTGTCTCTGAGCAGTTCTTATTCTGCCTGCATCCTACGGCTTTGCAACAGGGGCCAAAGATGTCTAAAATACTGACCAATGCCCAAGCCCTCTGAGCGTAGGAAGCCCAAGCTGGGGCTGAGTCATGGGATGAAGACGGGAATGTCCTAGATGTTCTCATACCTGGGCACGACTTACCCCTTGGTCTCTTCCTTCCTTGGAGTACCTGACTCTTCTTGTTTCACTTCAGGTTTCACTGCTGGCTTCCGCGGAGCTGCAAGGGAAGACAGGGAGTAGAGGACCTGACTCCTGATAGTCCCACCTTCCAAGCTTTGTCCAGCCAGCACTGCCTGAGCAGAGTCTGCAATCTGCTGGCTGCACAACCCAGAGGAACAAGGGGAGAGAGGTGCTCACCAAAGAAGCTGCTGAGTGTCTTGGCACTTCTAGCAGGAGGTTTGCTCTGCTCCTCTTCCTGAGGATCCTGTTTGACGCCAGCCTTACACACTGGAATATTCTCTGTCTTTGGCAGGGTTACTGACTCTGAAGTAAGAAAGGTGATACAAACTGTTTCTACCTATAGACTTTAAGAAACCAACTTCCCTGTATCCTACAAGTGGAAAATCGAACAATCCCGACCTTTCTCCATCCGTTATGTAATGTTCACTCCGCAGTGCTAATGAAAGCACAGCTAGACTGGAAACGGAAGACTTAGGAATGGCAGTGAAAAGAAACCTCAACACCCAGCATTTGCCTGAAATCCCAGCCATTCGGGACACCGAGGCAGGAGGATATAGGAAGATCCTGTCTCAGACAAACAGAAACATAGAGCTGGGGGTGTGACTCAGTGGTAGAGGACTTGTTTAGAATCCCCCAGTGGGGGGCTAGGGGATGGTTCAATGGTAGAGCTCCTCCTGCCTAAAATCCCCAGAGTGGGGCTGGGGGTGTGGCTCAGCAGCAGGGCACTTGCCAAGAACCCACTAGTTAGAAGGCTGAGGTATGGCTCAGTGTGTTAACAGAGGACTGAGATGTGTTCAATACTTGCCTAGCATGTGCCAGGCTCTGCGCTCCACCACCAGGACCACAAAAAAAAAATAACTAAAACCTTAGTGTGATTTGAACAGTCTCACTTTTCTTGCACTTGTAGGAAACCAGATCCAACTATGTCTTAAAACTGTCCTTGTAAACGACACCTATGACACAAGGATCTCAAGGACACCAGGGCACAGAAGCCGCACCATGGCCTCCAAGGCCCTCCCGCTTCTGAATCTTATAACTAAGTTTAGATGTCACTCTTAATAAATACCTACTCAGTTCACTGTATTTGATTGGCACTTCTGATGTCTAAAAGCACAATTATTTGAGGGCTCTTTCCTCTTTTCCCTCATACAAACAGTAAACCCAACAGTAAAAACAAAATCTATGATAACCTTGGGAGTTCCCACTGAACCCAAGATGGAGAGTCAATGCCTTGTTTTAAATGGCCCACCCTACAAAGACAAGTACCACCCCAATCAGGATCATGAAGCTGGGGGAATAAGCAACTCACCAGGGGACTTTGTAGGCTCAGGGGGCACTATGGACTGGCTCCCCTCCTTTTCTTCCTTCTGTTTTACATCTTCAGCCTCTGTGAGACTTTCTGTTGGGGTCTGTGCTTCTGGGGATACACAAAAAAGTTAAATGGCAGTAAGGCTTAGAGGCACTCCCACCCAATAGATAGTCCAGGACAGGAAGGTCACAAGTTCAAAGCCTGCCTAAATTACAGAGTAAATTCGATTTTTCGTCTGGGCAACTTTGTAAGACCCTGTTTCAAAAACAAAACGATGACATGTAACTCAGCAATCCAGCACTTGCCTAGCCTGTACATTTTTATTTACAAATGTAATGAAAAGTTATGCCCCGGTAATGATAACACCAAAGACTAACTTGGGGGGAATTTGCCTTAGGACAAAGATAACTCCTTTTACTTTGAGATACTCAGAATGGCTAAAATCTCCAACTTACAGTGAAATTTTTTACGGACTACAGATTGCCAATAGGAAATCAAGTCTCCAACAAATTAATCAAACCTGCCATGGGAAACTGAGTCTATTTTTTTTTCTTAGCACATAAACAAGAACCTGACTGTGTCAGAGACTGCAATTGAATCACAGTCAGCCCCCATGATCATTGGATCTATCCCCATGGCTGTTTCCCTGCACTGCACCAAGACAAAGGGAACTGTCTCAATAGGCTGACAGTCTAGAGTCTCCAAAGGAACACAGAGACACCTGCTGGACACTAAATGAAAAACTAGCAGAGGGAATTTTGAGTTTTCAGTTGTCTCAAAGTAGAAAGTATATCATCCTTGGATAAACTTACCACCAATGAAAAATAATTCCCCTGAAAATGGGATGTGTTGTATGAGAGACGAATATATTAAAAGAAATGAAAAATACACAAAAAAAAACTTCAGCAAAGCAATGGTAAAAAAATAATAATTATTATTATTATTTCCATTAAATAAAAACAAAATTAGTTATATACAATATTGAATTAAGCCGGGCAGTGGTGGCGCATGTCTTTAATCCCAGCACTCGGAAGGCAGAGGTAGGCGGATCTCTGTGAGTTTGAGGCCAGCCTGGTCTACAAGAGTTAGTTCCAGGACAGGCTCCAAAGCTACAGAGAAGCACTGTCTCGAAAAACCAAAAGGAAAAAAAAATCCTGAAATTAAGGCAAAAACAAAAAAAAAAAAAAAAAAGTTTCAGTTTTCAGGATGAGCGTCTATGTACTGGAATATGGAATGTTTATTTATTGAAACAGGGTCTTGTTATGTGGACCAGACGGACCTCTAACAGGCAGTGATCCTCCTGCCTCAGCATCCTGAGTACTATGATTATACCATGTCTGGCCCCAAGTGCAAAATGTTGACTTAAAGGTTTAAATAACAGATCTGGAAATCCAAACATCCTGTACTGCACACATCTCTCCTACCCTTGAAGGTCCCATTCCATATCATGGGTAGGTGCATACACACACACACACACACACACTCCTCTCATCCTGGTCCCTCACCTTCTTCCTTCTTCCTTTTCTTGGCTGCTCTGTCTCTGTCCTCATTCTGCTCCTCCACAGAGTCCTGAATTGTCCGTTTCGGGAGCTGCTTCCGAGCTGGAAAGGCAAAGGGAGCACTGTGGTTGACAACTGGTTTATCTGCGCTTGCCCTAGTGAGATCAGACACTGCCTGGTCGATGGGGCAACCGAGAAGGTTCCAGATCTTCCACACCTACCACAGTTACTTCCCCAATAAACATCTCATCCTTCAAGCTCTGAATCTGTGACCTTGAAAGTTATTTAACCTCTGTCCTGCCCCTTCTTACATTTTAAGATAAAAAAGTTCTAGTAAATAACAACCCGGTGTCTGACAGCCTGTGGATTCAGCCACTACCCTAGCTCATGTCTCACCACACGCTAGCCTCAAGCTGCCGCTCTTCTCTTCAAGCTATACTGTGTTCGCTAGAAAAACCAGAGTCAGAATTCCCATGTTTCCTACCTCAGGGCCTTTGTACATGTGGCTCCTATCTAGGATAGAACCTTGGACCTAGGCACATGGACAACGGGCTTCTGAGCTCCCAGATCACCCCTGTGAGCTCTACCCATAGAAGCATTCAGGGAACTGAATATGTGATATTAAACTTTAGCACTTAAGGGGGGGGGCAAACTGGAGAACCTAGTTTTAACCATACATTATTCTGAACACAATTTCAATTCTAAATTATTAGCAGGGATTTTTAATGCTAAGGGTGTAGATTCCTATTTGAAGAGACTCTAGCCAACACCAGCTTGGCAAACATGGCTCTGGCAGCCTTGCCCTTCTCTCCCATTCCCTCTGCCTTACTTAAAACCATTAGATTGCATTCCGAAAGCTAGCCACCAAGGTCTATTCCCTTATTAGGCTGCTTCCTCCTCCTGAGGATGACTATCAATCCAGCAATCAAAGTACTGAAGTCTAGCCATCAAAAGCCTTTTGGCTCACCTAATTAATATGCATAATTAAAATTAAACTCTTTTTAAAAGAGTTTATAAACAGAGTTTCCTCTTTTAACTTTATAAACTGCCATCTTTGTATGTGCCAGCTCTGTCTCCTTCTATCCAAAGATAGTCCTTTGTTCCCCTCCCAGACAAATATCACTTCCTCCTCTCTCCCTTGTTCCCTTCCCCTTCTCCCTCATCCTCTTATCTATTTCCTGCCCTTTGTCTCTCTGAGGCAAATAAATCTCCTTTGTGCTGAGAAGTTAGTCTTAGAGTGTCCTGAACCAATACTGATTGGCTATTCATTATAACTTGACCAAGTCTGGAATTCCTAGGAGACATACCTCTGTGCCTATGAGGGCATTCGTGGTGGTTTTTAACTGTGAGAGACTCACCCTGAATTTGAGTGGCACTATGCTATGGGCTGCAATGTGACCAATTGTCATGCCTTCCCAAACACTATGGACAGCACTCTCAAAGTGTGAACCAAAATAAACTCGATCTTTAAGATGCTTTTGGCAGGGATTTTGTCACAGTAATGAGAAGGGAAAAAAGAATACACTAAGTCTTCAAAATCTGACATGCTATATGTACACGTCAATTCACACATCAGGTTTCTGTCATGAATATTTAATCTGTGTTTGGGTTTTTAAAAATTGACAGCATTCCATATCAAAAGCAGATTCCCACACCCAAGTTTCTCATGGGATACTGGAAAGTCTTCCCTTTTTGAATTCAGCTGTGGTAGATCACCCTGTATGAAATGCTTGGGTCCAAAAGTATTGCAAAATTTGAGGTTTTCAATTTTAAGTCTACAGACTGTACTGGCAGAACTGGCGAGCATCTCAGATGCGATGGATCAGGCATGCTCATTCACCCTGGCTTCACAATATCCATTAATGAAAACACCACAACTTTACAAGTACCCATCTCAAGTCACCACATTACAAGTCATCAGAGCAGGCTCACAGCCCCCAGGTCACATGTGGCCTCTCACCTGGCCCTTCTCCACACCAAGTCTTCTCCTCTCAGGTTCATTCTCTAGGATGTTCTCCAGTCTCCTCACTCAGTGTCCCCAACTCTGTTCCCTGTGCCAGAACTCTAGACCTAAGTGACTAAGATGCTCCTGTTTTACTCACGCTATCTGGAATTCTCTTTCTTTTTCCTATCCTGCCTAGCTCTCTTTGCCTTTCAGGGATCAGCTTAGTTACCCTCTCTTCCAGAAGTCTCCATACCTGCATCTTTGTGCTCCTACCCAGAGCTGTGGGTAAGTACCACTCCACATGACAATCACAATCTCCTACATGTACTGAGTGCTAACTGTAGGCCGAATCAGCCTTGAATCCTGGCTCTTCTGGGCTGTTGGCACTGTACTTCAGATCACACATACCTCTGCAAAGGTGAAGTTGCTTGCCTCAGGTCACACAGCTGAGGGACGGTTAACCGTGCTCACCACCAGGAGTACTATCATCATGACCACAAGAAAAATGACCACCATGGAAAGAAAGGAGTTAGCCTGTCCTTACCAGTGCGACGCTTCGGGAATCCTGATGGGGAGATATCCATGGAGGGGCTGTTGAAGAAAGGACTATTCTCAGGACATGTGTCAGGGCTGGAAGGAGAGTTCTGTTTGGAGTCTGACACAGACTTCTGGAAGGAGACAAAAAGAAAAGTTCTAGAATAAAGAGAACGTATGCATTACCTGGCAGTTGTAGCTACCACACTTGAGAGCAGAATGGACTCGTCTCTCGTGTCTGCCATATTTCTGGTTCCTCAGTCTCATCCCTACTCAGGCTACCTTCTCTCACCAAAACACTTTTTCACTCCTTTAGGAACCCCATATTAATTCTGCCTCTTAGAAGTAACAGAATCTTCCTTTTCCAGCTGTACATCTGGTGGCCTACCTAAAAACTGATTGTACCAACCTCCCCTGGAATTAGTAGAATCATAGGCCTGAGTACTACATTTCTCTGCCTCCTCTGCAGCTAGTGTACTCATGAGACTAAGGACTGTTTTTTCAGTCTTCCTTGTATCTTCCACAAGGTGCAAGGAGCAGACTAATTCTTGCATGTTATTATGTGACACTATACACCATGGTATGCACACGCATTACCACACATTGATAAAAAAAAATTTCTTTTACATAGAAGCAAGAAGTCACAAAGAAATGTGACCACGGAAAGCATAGACAGAGACCATAGGCTGGCTCAGCAGAAGAAGAACAGACTTCTAGAAGCATGAAGTGGTCTTCCCTACAGGCTCAAAAAAAAAAAAATGGCACTGCCAATACCCTAAGATAACCCACTCAGGTACCTGACCTACAGAATTATGGGATAATTGTAACATAGGAAGCACTATATGCTCTCCATGGTGCACCTGAGGCATGACACTGTCAAGGTGCCGAATGAGCCCCACATCCCAGAGAAGAGGTAGACTGGGACCCTGTACCCCAAACCTCCTGCTTGAAGTCACAATAACAGAGATTACTTGTCTCCTGGACCATGTCCCCAGAGTCTTCCTGTATAGCTACTGCACTCAGCTGTGTAAGTAAGCAGTAAAGGTCAGCAAGATGGCTTGGTGAGTAAAGGTGTTTGCTGCACAAGCATAGAGACCTGAGTTCTATCCCTAAAACTCATGAGAAAGTGGAAGAAGAGAATGCCACAAGGCTGTCCTCTGACCTCCACTCACACAGCAAGGATATATACACAAACACACAAAAATTAAATTTAGAAAAGAAACCCAGCAGGCTGTTGGAACCTACCTGAACTTTGGGGGTGCCAGGAGCTTCATCTTCCTCCTCCCCTTCACTGCTTAGGACCTGGGCTGCCTTCCTTCCTGGCCTCTTCACTGGAGAATCACTCTCAGACACCAGTCGATTCCTCTCTTTCAATGCTACCCTAGAAAATGGGAGGGAGATGTGGGCCAAATGGCAGGCAGAATGAGGACACTGCCCAAAAGACTGCATTCCCTTCTCTTCCATTTCAGTGAGCATCTTCCAGGTACTCCCATGGCATTCACTCTTTTTTCTTTTGAGATGGTCTCATGTAGCCAAGGCTGGCCTCAAACTCAGTATTGTATCAGCTGCTGACTTTGAACTCCTGATTCTCTTGGAATTATGGTGTGGGCCACCATATTTAACTTTGTTATATGCACTTAAGTATTCTTCCCTCAGTCCCTCTCTCCATCCTGAGGCATCCTGCATGTCCATGTGGTGGTAACATGTCATGAGAAGCAGATGAATTTCTTGGCAGGGACCAGGCACCAATTTAACCATATGGAGGCACCATATGGAGACCTTCTACCTTAGTCACAGGAGTTTCAGCATGGCACATACCCAGGCAACAGCGTAACAGCCTAAAGTCTTACATAAAGAAAGGGAGACTACTATGCTAAGTCACTGTCCCCTTGATGCTAGCTCTGAGCTCCCAGCTTATGGAGACATAGGCATGATGGCATGTGTGCTGGTAGCAGTCACTCAAGTGCTTAGTGTCCTCAGAAAGCTCACAGTCACAACAGAGGCCACCATGAGAACCAGCTACTCCATACTTCCTGATGATAGGCACTAATTCTACAGAACGTCTTTACAAAGAGGGAAGCAGGTTCATGCTCAGCACCACAGAAAGAGTTCTAAAGACTTTGTAGAAGAGAGGAATGACCATTACTTGGTTTGCCTCAAAACCCAGAGTGTCTAGAGCTATATCAGGCATATAGGAAATATTTGAAAGCTGTTTTTTGAGTAAATATATACGTACAATCTCAAGAACATAATATAGAAGCAATATATAAAAGACTCGTTTTTGTTATTTAAAAGGTAAAGGTGCTTGTTAATGTGTATGGATTACATGTGAGGCACTGTGCCAGCCACTTGAGCTCTTACAGTGGCAAACATGTAGACCCCAGGATCTAGCATGAGAGATACGTATCAGATATTCATCAGATATATTAAGCATCAACTGTGCCAATAACCATATTTGCTGCAGCACTGCCAACTGGTCACAGTGCTTTCCTCTAAAGGAAAGAGGTCAAAAGCTTTTCATAGATTTTTTTTAAATTTATTCACTTATTTTTATGTGCATGAGTGCTTTGCTTACATGTAAATCTATGTACCACTGAATGCCAAGTGCCTGCAGAAGCCAGAAGGTGGCACTGTATCCCTGGAACTGAGTTACAGCTGGCTGGGAGCCACCACCTCAGTGCTTGAGAACTGAACCTGGGTCCTCTGGAAAAGTAGCAAGTGCTCTTAACTGCTGAGCCATCTCTGCAGCCCCTAGATCTATCATCATCATCATCATTATGTGTCTAATATGTGTGGACAGATGCAAATGAGCACAGGTGTTTCGAGGCCAGAGGCACCCAATTCTCCCAGAGCTGGAGTTACAGATAATTTTTGAGCCACCTGACATGAAGAGCAGTTTGTGCTCTTAACTGTGGTATCATCTCTCCAGGTCCAAGGTCAAATTTCTACCATAGTTTTGAGTTAATGTTTTTACAATTACCATGTACAATTCCTATGTTAGATAAACAAAAATACCTGCATACATAATTAAGAATAATAAAAAGCAAATCTAAAATACATAGCATAGAACTGTTATACCCACAAAGAAGAAACAACCTAAATATTCACAAAAAATTAAATGCCCAATAATTTCTATAGTATATCCATAGAAGGGAATACAAGACAGAAAAAGGACTGCGCCCATGTTCCTGAATGAAAAAAAGTCCTCTAAGCCATGTTAACAGAAGCAAGCTGATGAATAGTAATATATTATATACATAGCATGACCTAAGTAAATCACAGAAAACAAACCATCATTTGCATGTGCACAGAGCAATGCATATGTCACAGTGACCAACCTCAACATCATAGCTTGACTCCACATGCAGAATACCTCTTCTGCAGTATGCAGTGTGTTACAAATGGTACATCGGTTTACTCACTGACCCCATGCAGAAAGCATGTTGGATACTAGGCACCTTTTTACTCATGAGGAAGCTAGAAGTGAGGTCTCCTGCTCAACATCTCAATTTAGGGATTATGACTAAATGTATTCATATCCATGCTCTAGCCCAAAGGTTACCTAAGCAAGGCCATACACTATCTTTCCTGAGACTGTATGAATCAAAATGTGGCCAGCATCCCTACCCCATGGATAGGGTGTGGTCTAAAAAAAATGCAAAGCATACGGGAGCAGAACCCCAACAAGAACTCTGAAGTATTAGATTCAGCTGTGCCTAAAGTTGGATCTGCCTTTTGGCTGTCAGATATCTAAATTAAAAATATCGTTTTAAGGACTGACACCTCTGAGGTAGGTTTTAACACACAAAAGAATCTTGACTGCTAAAGGCACATGCCCTGCCCCAGCCCCTTACATACTTTGGAGGGGATTCCTTCTCTCCGATGCTGTTGGCTGTCTCCTTTTCAGGCTTCTTTGCTTTACCCTCTTTGGTGGGTTGGAAAAATGACCTGAAGGAGCACAAGGGAGTGAGAGACATTAATAACACCAATGCTTCACCTACCTGGGAAATACCTGTAGCTCCAGACATCCATCCCCAGCAAGGAAGGGCCACACAGCAGGGATGTAGTTTAGTGGTAAAGGGCTTCCCTAGGATGGGCAAAGACCTTAGGATTTATTCGATTCTGAAAAGAAAAAAAAAAAAAAAAAAAAAAAAAAAGGAGGAGAAGCAGCAGCAGCAGTAGTAATAGTAGTAACGGCAGTAGTAGTAGTAAAGGGAAGAGAAGAAGAAGAAGAAGAAGAAGAAGAAGAAGAAGAGGAAGAAGAGGAAGAAGAGGAAGAAGAGGAAGAAGAAGAGGAAGAAGAAGAGGAAGAAGAAGAGGAAGAAGAAGAAGAAGAAGAAGAAGAAGAAGAAGAAGAAGAAGAAGA
>JABTXL010004558.1:567799-594346 GCA_025134845.1 Neodon shergylaensis | reverse complement strand
GAAGAAGAAGAAGAAGAAGAAGAAGAAGAAGAAGAAGAAGAAGAAGAAGAAGAAGAAGAAGAAGAAGTAGTAGTAGTAGTAATAGTAGCAGCAGCAGCAGTAGCGGTAGTAGTAGCGGTAGTAGTAGTAGTAGTAAAGGGCAAGAAAACAAGAGAACAGAAAGCATCTGAATAAAAAGCTGTCATCCCAGACAGACCATATCCAGCTTTCCCATCCCAAGAGTGAGCGGGGATTTGTGTCTCCCGGGTTTCCACAGTGGAAGTCCAGGACTGAGTCTACTAGTATCCTTCCCTCCTTTTCTCTAATGCACCACCCCTCTGGGTCTTCCCTTAGTACAGCCATGAGTGGCCTACACTCCACCTATGACACATGTACACATGACTCAGGCCTCACCAATTAATGCAGTGCACTGCACACCTATAGCCCACCACGATTTTCCCAAGCCAAAATTTGACTGTGATATTGCTGGGTCAGAAAGGAGGTACTCTCGTACCTGAGTGGTGTGGAACAATTCTGTATCTGTCAATTATGTTTTAAATAAATGTTGATCGGCCAGTAGCAAGGCAGGAAGTATAGGCAGGACAACCAGACAGGAAATAGAGGCGGGGAGAGAAGAACAAGAGTATTCTGGGGGGGACTGGAGAGATGGCTCAGCTGTTAAGAGCACTGCCTGCTCTTCCAAAGGTCCTGAGTTCAATTCCCAGCAACCACATGGTGGCTCACAACCATCTATCTGTAATGAGATCTGGTGCCTTCTTCTGGACTGCAGATATACATGCAGACAGAATACTGAGAATACTGTATACATAATAAATAAATTTAAAAAAAAGAGAGAGTATTCTGGGAAGAAGGAAGTTCTTTGCCTCAGTCCTGTGCAGACACCAAAGAAGCACGATGTGACTTGCCCCGAAAAATGTACCGAGCCACATGGCTAACACAGATAAGAATAATGGGTTAATATAAGTTATAAGAGTTGATAAGAAGCCTGAGTTAATGGGCCAATCGGTTTATCATTAATATAGTCCTCTGTGTGATTTCTTTGGGGTTTACCAGCTGTGGGAACTGGGCAGGATAGAAACCCCAACAAGCAAGCCCTCATGTTACACCTGAGATTGCTGATCTTGGGAGAGTCAGCCTGAGGATGACAACATCATTGATAACAGAGCTGACCACAGAGAGACAGACCATGACAACATTTTACTTGTTGGATCTATCTAGCCAAGCCTGGAGTTGCACACTGCAACTATGGAAACCAAGTACCTTCCTCTCTTATGTTCCTAAAGCTACCTTGCCTTAGTAGAGGATTTCTGAACTGGCACTGAGGCTGTCCTGTGCACTGAGGGAGGTTTAGTGCATGCCTAAGTTTTGTCCACTAGATATCAAAAGCAAATCCCAGACCCCTGAAATGCCTGAACCAAAAATGTCTCCAGACATTGCCACATGTTCCCAGGGGGCATAACTGCTGAAAAACAACACATTAAGGACCCATACCCTGCAACTAAAAATTAATTAACGAGCTAATTGATTCATTACTTTCTCCCATGTCCTACTTATCATTTTCCAAACCACTCAACACTAGGAAATTTCGACTTGAAGGCTCACTCAAGGTCTTCTCAAAAAATGCAAATTTGACACAGAAAGCCCAGAGTTTGGACAGTGCATTATGTAGACACTATAATGGGGGGGAGGAAGCTCAAGAATCAGGACGCTCAAGACACTGAGGAGGCTGACAATTACAAGACTCACATGCCCCTTCCCAAGCTTTATATAAACAGCCAACAATTACTGGGGGTTGAGAGGGATTCTTCAGTGGAGCAGCCTGCAGACTGAGCAGAGAGCTCCAGCGATGCAGTTTTCCATGCTGGGGTGGGCTTTAGAGTGAGCAGCTGCCTTTATGTCACCAACTTTCCTATAAGTGACACCAATAAACTTAGTGGTTCATAAAGCTAAACTTGGATGGAATCATTTCTTTGGCTTGTCATTGGTCCCCTATCTGGAATGAATAAATATCAGTTCTCATTTTCCCAGGAAAAGTCACAACACAAAGTGCCTGGAGGATGGCAGGGGCCTTACATAATACTTCTCTGCATGGTGGCAGCGGAGTTCTCCCCTTTCCTCTCTTGTTGTTTCTTTCTCATTAGTTGTACCTGAAAAACAAATCCAAAGACCTGCTAAGGATGTTGGCTGTGCAAAAACTAAGGGGGGGGCGGGCACAACTACCTTCCTTAAGGAAATAAAGAAGAGTTGGGTATGAAGGCACATGCCTTTAGTCCCAGCATTCAGGAGGAAGAAGCAGGTAGATCTCTTGAGTTCGAGGACAGCCTGGTCTACAAAGCTAGTTCTAGAAAAGCCATGGTTGTTACATAGAGAAACTATGTTTTGAAAAAAAAAAAAAACCTGCAATCAGAGCTACAGAGATAGCTCAGGGTAAGAGTGCTTGCTGGCAAAGTAAGAGGACATGAGCTTGAATCCCCAACACCCACGTTTAAAAAGAAAAAGCTAGGCACGGCTGTACACGCCTGTAAACCCAGTACTGTGGGGTGGAGACAAGTGGAGAAAGGCAGATCCAGTCAGCCAGACTAGCCAGAACAGAGCAGTGACCTTCAGGGTCAGTGAGACCCTGTCTGCAGACAGTAAGGTGTGGAGTAATATCGCACACATGGGCCTGGATTCCCTCCCACAGTCGTGAATTACCACACACATTACATACATAATACACACACACCCCAGAAATAGCTATACAATCAGAAATATGCATTTCCTCCTCAGGAAAAACACACAATTTTATAAACCAATATGAAGCTTTAATTAAAATTTATTATTAAGGGATAAAATTTCCAAATCCGAAAAGGGACGTCTTCTTTTCCATATGGTGCCTGCTTTCCATCTAACAAAAAAAAAATCACTGAGAGTATGCAGACGTTTTCTCAAGTTTTTATTCTTTGAGAGCTAAGTTTCTTTATTCTTTCTCCTCCGCCCGTCCCCGTTCCCGTTATGGTCCTGAGGATAGATGCAGGCAGGGTCTGGAGCTGCTAGAAAGCACCCTCACTAATCTACATCGCCAGCCCTCTTTGGCTGCCTGCCAGCTTCCCTTTCCAAACGTCCCTCCTCACCTTGACAACTTCCTTCTATTCTTAGCCAAGTTTTTCTCCCTCCCCAACTCCACACACAATAAGCAACAAGCCCTGACCCAGCCCTAAGTGTGTCCAGGCCTCACCTCCAGACCTCCAGTCTTGCCCCACCCTGGCCCAGGCCTGTGTCCCTCTCTGGCAGCCCACCTCACCTTTTTACCTGGCTCTTGACACTCATCACACCAAGCTTCTCTCGTCTTCACATAGGAGCGTTATCTAACCAGTAACGTCACCTTGCTCTCACTACAAGACTCCGTGCGGCCCCATTCCGTCTAGCATCTTACAGTGATTGACAGCTGGCGTCCAGGGTTAACACAGCAACACCAAAACCTTCCCTGCAGCCCCAGGCCGCCCCTCCTCACCCGACGCTTTCAACGCCCGTGGCCACGCCCACCACCGGCCTTTCTCCCCGCCCCTCCGCCGCGGGTCCCGCCCCTTTCAAGGCCTCCAGTCCTCAGCAAACGCGACACTTCCAGCCTGCTGCGGGCCCTGTCCGCGAGCCAGCCGGCAGCTCTCCCTCCACCCCGGCTCCTTGTTGTTCTCTCCCCGCGCCCTCGGCCGCCGCGACGCCCCCACGCTCGTTCCGCTCCCCGCCCCAGAGCCGGCGAAGTTCACCGACGACGAGCGCTCGGGACGCTCGCTGCTCCCCCGCCCCAGCCCCAGCCACGCTCCCACGACCCCACTTGCCTCTCGAGTCTCTTCACCAGACGCCGGACTTGCTTGCTCGGCAACGCGAACCGGAAAGCCCGAAATTCGCGCCACACGGATTTCGCGCGCAAACTCTGGCGGGCGGGGTTGAGGGTGGAGACAGCCGAGGGCGGGTCCCGGGCGTCTCACGCGGCGCCATTATCACCGGGAGGCTGCTGGGAGTTGTAGTCTCCGGAGCATGAGGCAGCCTAGAAATGGGACGGAGTGGGGAGGGGAGGGGCGCTGTCCCGCACAGCATGCTGGGAAGCGGCCCGGAGCCTGTCCTCCCCGTGGACGAGCTGGTGAGGCTGCGAGGTCGTAAGGGTGACAGGCGGGGATAGGAAAAGGGTTGGTGAAAAGCTGCCTTGCCAGACACTGCGGGAAGAAAGGCGGGAGACCGCGCGGGGCATCCCGGGAGCAAGGGCCGGGCCGGGCTTGGGCGCGGGGCATTGTGGGAGGTGGACGCTGCTCCGGGTTGGGTAGGTGAGTTGAGGGGGAGGGGGCGGGAAGGGTGCACAGCTTGGGGAGTGGAGAAGCACCGCTGTATAGGATGGTCAGGCCGGGAGGGGCGGTGGTGAGACGGGCTGGGAGGATCTGGGGAGCTGGGAATCAACAAGAAGGGGCTGCGCGAGGGAGGGAAGGCTCGGCTGGACGTGGGGGGGGAGCATCAGGGGTGAAGAAGCCCGTCTGAGGACAGGGGGCCAAGTCCAGAACAAAGACATTGAGAATAGTAGTTATTGCTGGGAAGAGGGGGCTGCAACTTAACCCAGGAGGAGAGTAAGTCTTAGGAGGAGTATGAACCACAGATGACTGTTGGTGACACTTCTGAGTTCACTTGGCCACAAGTGGGCCACACCCCTGTAGGCTAATGGCCCATGACAGGACTTGGGAAGGGCATCTGAAAATAAGAGCATCCCTGGGAAGCAGAAGCCACAGATCAATGTAGCAATTTAAGGCGGTCATATCTTAGGGGCAACAGCTGCATATCTGATAAATCTAAGGGAAGAGGAAGCCAGGGTGTATAAAGAATATAGCTGGGGTTTGAAATCTATGCCTAGCTATGAAGGTATATGAGTTACAGTCAAATGTAGACTCGTGGGAAAAAGAAGTTCCAAATGAATGGGACCACTAAAAGTTATCACCAGGGGCAGGAGACACATCTGGGAGAAAGAGAAATCTTAGCCAGAGACTAGGAATACATCAGCAAAGATGTTCACAGCTGAGCTGCGAGCATATATTTAGAACTGATTCCCTTGTACCTAGAGGTCACATTTAAGGCAACTGGGACTAGAATGGAAATTAAGTGCCAGCTGGACCTAGGGAAGGTAGACCACAAAAATGGGATGGAGATTCCTTTCTGGAAACCAAACAGTAAAACCACTTTGATCGGCCCAGAGATATATACGAGGCATCATCAGCTGGTTAGACAGTCTGAATAGGGGAAAATGGGGTAACCCAGGTGGGGATGGGTCTGATGTCCAGTTCTTCCCACTTCCACTCAGGGCCCCAGGATGGAGCTGACAGAACCCCCACCAGGCACAGCAGTGCAGAAGGAGGAACAGGAATTGTTGGATCGAACCTTCTTCTCATGGGCTGAATTCAGCCGCTTCTTCGACAAGTGGTGCCAGCAACGGCTGGTGGTCTTCTCGGTGAAGAGCTCCACACACGTGGCACGCAGCCCCTGGGCCAGCGCGCCCCCTCTCTACAGGCTCATCCACGTGCTCAAGTACAGCTACGTGCTGCTGGTGTGCAAGGATGTGCGCATGCCCAACCAGTCCACAGCGTGGTGCGTGATCCTGAGCCGTGACCCTGCAGGGGGAGGGGAGCCAGGGGGGAGCCAAACAGCTTCCTTCCCACAGATTCAGTATCAGGGAAAGAAGCCACTGTCTCTGCCAAGTACAGAGAGGCCAAGCAGAACAGATCAAGGAAGGACACTTTCTGAGACAAGGAGAGAAACTGAGCCAGGGGACAAACATACTGCAAAATAACCCATGCTTGATATACAGGGTTTAGTAGAGGCCATGAAAGAGAGTGAAAACACAATGAAACAAGCTAAAATGAAATGGGAGAATTGCTTCCCCAAATACCAGAACCAGCCAGAGAAGTAAGAGGGCCAGGGTTTGCACTAACCAGGTTTTGCACGCCTATGAAGAGCCACCTGGGAGTCTGAACTGCAAGGAAAGCCACAAGACAGGCAGATATCTGTATTCAATGTAGAGCCAGATCCTGTGCTGGGAGCTGGGGTCATTTCAGACTAAAATCTACCCATCTGTAACTTTTTTACTGGCCAGGAGAATTGATGTTAGCAGAATAAGCATGCAGGTAGGTCCTGGCAAATGTGTAGTTGTAGTGCTACCAGATGATTGGTTGACAGTCCAAGAAGGCCTCTCAGGGCTGGGGATGTTCTCATTGGTATGTCTCCAGTCTTCATCAAGTGTAGGACAAAAGAAAACCATGCTTCTGGATAGCAAATGGTCAGCTGCTGAGATAGGCCTTGAGAGTTCCTTTTTGTTCCTGTTCTCTTTACTGCCTCGTACTCAGAGCTGCCTCTGCTTTATCCTGCCTGTCTTGGATGTGTGAGTGGGGTAGGGGAGATAGAGAGAAAGATTGAGACTGATAGTTTGAGGCCATAAATAATAGCAGAGTGCTTAAGAACATAGGCAGTTCCTTTGGGCTGGCTGCCAGATGCCAGCTCTAGTGTGTGTGTGTGTGTGTGTGTGTGTGTGTGTGTGTGTGTGTAAGACCTTAAGAATACAGACTATGCCTTTGGGCATAGACTCTAACTGTACTGCTTATTAAAGTGAGGTACCATTAAGCGATAGATTTCACACCTCCAAACCTCAGTTTTCATATCCCTGGAATGGGGCTGTCACATGTATACCTGCTTCCCAGGACCATTGTGAGGATATATGAGTATGAATAAGAAGGCATTTGCCCCATGCTTGGCACCCAGGGTAGCCAGTTAAGTGACAGTTGTTACCAAAGTAGGGGCATAAACGCGGGACTGGTGTCTACCTATGGCTATAGTCATGGAGGAAATAACTCCACCCTCCTGGGCCTCTGCTTGCTCGTTTAGAAAATAAGGAACACAGAAGTATCTGTGACATAGGTTTCGAATAAATGAATTAATATCTGTTAATTGTTTGGGTGGACATCCCACACAGGGTAACACTCCACAGCTGTTCTTACCCAAGGTATTTCAACATTTGTTGTGGAGGTATGCTCTAGCTTGTTCCTTATTCTAGAAGCCGAGATTCAAAGGTTATGTCCAGAGCAGCATCAAGCTCATGTCCTCACACAACTGTCTAGAGAGGGAGCACTTTCATAAAGGACAGGGCTAACCCAGTCTCTGCCTTTGCTAGCAGGACCAAATTCAGCATTTAGTAGCCATTTACTAAGGTCTTCTTGTGTGTCTGTGTTCTTTCCTGGGTGTTTTCAGACTAAAGTTGACTATCTCACCTCTTGAACTACTCAGAACCTAATGAAGGAGACAAAGGCAAAGGGAATGAAAGGGAGGAAAGAAAAAACAAAAACACAACACAGAAAGGAAGAGAGAAATTTCAAATAGCCATATAGAGTAGCGAGCATCAAATTGAGGGTGGAAATGAGAGATGGATAAAAGGAAACAAAAAGTAGTCCGCTCTACTTAAAATCTTTTTTTTTACATGTACTTATTTTGTGGAAAAGGGAGGAAGCATGCCACAGTCTAGGTGCAGAGGTCATAGAACAACTTGAGGGAGTCAGTTCTCTCCTAACTCCATGTGGGTACCAAGGATCCCTTCGGCTTGGCTTGACAGCAAGCACCCTTACCCACTGAGCCATCTTGTATTTGGAATCTTAGGAGAGGTTCTAGAAGGGTTTCTAGAAGAGATGCCCAGTAAAAAGGTCCTTGGAAAGTTTATTTATACACTTGGGCAAGTACAGTTTTTTAACATATGGTGTTTACTATCTGTAGTTACTGTCCCAGGCATTCTACAAATGCCAGGAAGAGCCATTGGGCAGGGGTTGCATGGCTGTGGAGACAGACTATTGCCTTGATTTGAGCCTGATGACCTAGTGGACAGAAAGATTTGTTCCTGGGTAGAGCTCTGTCATGCAGGGGTCATTGGCTAGTTTGGGGACACTGATTTGAACTCATCATTTCTGAGCTCTTGAACCTGCCCAGTTGCTCAGAGCGGGCCCTCTCGAGTACCACAATCCAGGGACAGGCCATTGCTTTAAGTCCCTAACAGGGATAGCGTCAAAATCAGGACTTGGCAGGGCTGAGTTCAGGGACTGAGACTTCATTTCTGTGATACTGAGAAGTTCCGAAAGGCTGTGAACAGAGTCAGTACTAATTTAGGAAAGTCTCATTCATGTGTGTAGACAAAGGCTGCTCAAACCTGAAATAATACTAATTGCAATACTGTTTGGCCAATAGCTTAAGCATATTTCTAGCTAGCTCTTACATCTTAAATTAACCCATTCCTATTATTCCTGCAGACATTTTTCACCTTGGGCAGCTACATGGCATCTCTCTGACTCTGCCTTCTTTCTCCCAGCACTCAGTTTAGTTTTCCCCGCCAAGCTCTATTCTACCCTGTCACAGGCCCAAAGCACCTTCTTTATTTTATGGTAATAAAAGGTATTTACAGCATACAGAGGGGAATCACACTTCACATATGGACCGTGGTCTGGAGGACAGGGTTGAGAGTCAAAGGAGGAAGCTGAGTATCTGGGGAGTATTTGAGAATCACACTTTCCATAGATCCAGTGGCCTTAAGTTGCCCTCCAAATACCTCCTGCTCTCCAGCACCAATGTCATTTCTCCTAACACTTTTCCTGTAGGACTGTATTCCTTAACCCTTCCCAACATATCCCAGCCTTTAAAAACACAAAGTCTTTAAAATCTACAAGATGAAGAATGATTATGTTGGACCAGTGAGATGGCTCAGTGAGTAAAGGTGCTTGCTTCCAAATCTGACCACCTAAGTTTGATCCCAGGGATCTAGATAGTAGAATGAAAAAAATGACTCCCACAAGTTATCCTGAGCTGCACATCTGCCCTGACACAATTTTTTTTTTAAAGACCAGCCTGGTCTACAAGAGCTAGTTCCAGGACAGGCTCCAAAACCACAGAGAAACCCTGTCTCGAAAAACCAAAAAAAAAAAAAAAAAAAAAAAAGAACAAGAAGGGAACACTATTTACTTTTGGATGAGAAAAATGTTTTTATGAAAGAGGAAAGAATATTAGGTTGGTGGCTGTAGAGATGGAAAAACAAAAACAGAACCATGGATGGTCCAGAGATGTTTTGAAAACATAACAAGCAGGGTACAGTGATGAGTGGTTTTGATGAGATGAGAAGGGTGGCTGAATGTGTTGCCAGGTGTTTAGGTGGGGTTTAGTGATGCATTCAGTGTACAGTTGTCTTTGATATCTGTGAATTGATCCCCAAACAGCAGAGTCCACAGGTGCTCAAATTATGTAGCATTTTCATATAAACCATGCCTATCTTCCTGTGAAATTTAAATACCTATACATGACTACAATACCTACTGCATGCATGTGTTTAATTGTGTTGTGCTGCTGGGGGAACATAACAAGGAAAGTATGTATATATGCATGCAGTACAGATGGTTTGCAGTTTTTCTTTTTCCAACTAACTTTGATCTAAAATTGGGAGATCTGCAGGTAGAGCCAGAAGGTATGAGTGAACATATTTGCTGAGCTTCTTTGGGGGCCAGATGATACTCTAGTAATGGATAAAATGGGTAATTCTTTTTTTTTTTTTTTTGGTTTTTCGAGACAGGGTTTCTCTGTGGCTTTGGAGCCTGTCCTGGAACTAGCTCTTGTAGACCAGGCTGGTCTCGAACTCACAGAGATCCGCCTGCCTCTGCCTCCCGAGTGCTGGGATTAAAGGCGTGCACCACCATTGCCCGGCAAAATGGGTAATTCTTATCCAAATTTGCATTTAGAGGTGCTGGCATTATATGCCATCACTATATGCCCAGGAAAATGGCACATTTAGCCATCCATACTTTGTTATGTGAGATGCCAGGACCCCACAGAGGACATGTGTTCTCTGTCAATATGAATGCCTTTATAGAGGAAGTGGCATCCTCTGAATGGAGACCTGATCTAGGAGCAGAAACCACCCAGGATCAAAGGGATCAGGCCAGATTCCAACAAATGCCAGTGACCTCGCCTTAGAAAATGAACGGGTAGATCTCGGGAATGTACCATTTTTGGTAGATCAAATGTGGCTGCGTGTTGCTTCCACCTGGTACCACTGTGGGGCCTATATGTTTGTTTTATTTATTTATTATAATATATTTACTTAAGAATTTTCTGGTTCCAGCACTGAAGCGGGGAGAATTCAAGGCCAGCATAGGTTGCACAGCATGACTGTGTCTCAAACACCAAAATAGATTACTTTTCTAACTTTAGATTTTATTATTTTAAAAAGGGGGAAAGTCTCAAGTTATTTAGATTTTTTTTCTTTTTGATCTGCTGGCTTCTTCAGTGTGCATATGGAGAAAAGAAGTGTCTCAAAGGAACTTTTCATTATGCTGTTGATCCTGAGGCCAAACACCTGTCTCATGAGAGATTGGAGACAACAGAAGACCATACTAGGGGATCTGCTACTGGCATTTACTAGATTACCAAGGAACTGTGACTTCCCTACTACATAGCAGGCTGTGTATGTTACAGGGATCATAAAACTAAGAAACTTTGGGAGCTTCTTTCAGCCTGAAACTCATGAAGTTTTATTGAAACACAACCATTCTGTTGATTTGTATATGTAGTGTGTGTGTGTGTGTATGTATGTGTATATATATATATATATAATGTATCTTTTGAAATATATCTACTATCTGACTCTTGGCAGAAAATGTTTGCCAACCACTATTCTATAGGTAAAAACCCTGCCAGCGGAAAAGCACTACTCCATAGAGAAATACTGCAGAACCCTCTTTCAGGAAGATGTCAATTTACATACTATTATTATGAACATACTGATTTTTTTAAGATCCTGAGATCAAACCCAAATACTGATTTGTAATTCCTATTCTCATTCATTCTTTACAATACTAATTATAACTCCCAAATTGATTCCATGCAAAGGGATTTGCTCCACAGTTCGAGAACAACTCATACAAAGAGGTATCTAAAAGCGTATCTATGGCTGTAAAGCGTATCTATTGAATGACTGTAAAGTCTTTTAATAGTTGTCAGGGTCATGAAATGGAGCATTAGTCAGCATGTGGAAAGCCTGGGAAGATCTATAATAGTCTTAAAAGGAAGCACAGAAGGTGCCCATTGTCTTTGTCTCCTGTTTTGTAACCAACTACCATAAATACAGTGGCTTAAACTTTTTTTTTTTTTTTTGAGACAGGGTCTCGTAGACCAGGCTAACTTTGAGCTTGCTATGCAGCTGAGGATGACCTTGAATTCCTGATCCTCCTGGGCTATGCTCCTGGAGGTATGGGGACAAGAATCCTCTACCCTTCCAGCTTTTGGAACCCACACAAGTGCTCTGATTCTTTCTCTGAATCTTTTACTTTCTTCTCTCCCTCATAAAGATCCTGATGATGATATCAGTCTCCTCACGACTACTACAATCCAGAATTGTCCCATTTCAAAATACTTAATCACATCTGAAAGTCCCTTGAATGTTCGGTGACAGATATAGTTCTGATAACTAGGATGTGGACACTTGTGATGGGGTACCAGTTTTCTCACAAAACAAAGGGTTTCTTTCCAAATTGCAACACACATATAGAAAAACATATACACTATGCGTGTTCAACATGATGACTTTGCCGAAATAAAACGCATGCATAAAAATTCTAGAACTAGACCAGGTGTCTAAAAAGGCCACTACTTTCAAGCCTAGCAGTAGAGGTGAACTTATTCTGCGTTTATATTTAACACAGATGGGAATCCCACAATGGGCTGCTCTTCTGTTCCTGACTTTGTTGAGGTACATCCACATTGGAAATGGTAATGGTTAGTTGGTTCTTAGTGTTGTTTGGTGTCACATTTTTAAGTGTATATCAAAGCCTGTTTTCTTGACACATTGCCGTTGATCTGGGTTTCAGGTTCTGGCTGGTATACATAGTCCTGTTTACATGCCAATCATTGTCTTTTGTTGCCTAGATGCAGGCAATCATGTTGATTGGGATCTTAAGATAAAGGATTCCATAGGTAGGTACTGCCCGGGTTCTTCAAAGTGTCCTTGACACATCTATGGCATGATGGGAACTGTTGTCAGTCTCAATTCTTGAAGTTTCCTGTTTTTCATTTGTTGGTTTATTTAAGAAGAGTTCTGGCTGCACTGCCCAGTCTAGTCTGGAATTCCTGGACTCAGGTGATGTTCCTACCTCTAGAAAGAGTAAAGTAGCTGGATATACAAGGTTTGAAAGCAGAACTATACAGCTCATTGCTTGTGGTTTTGAAAACATGGCAAGGCAAAAGACATAATTGCAGGTAGTGATTGCCTCTGAGTACAGAGGAAAGGGAGAATTCATTAAGGCCTCATCTAGAGATGGTATTGTGAAACCAGAAACAGATACAAGACAATCTGGAGTGTTTTTCTACGATACTATGTTTCTTTACTTATTGCATGTGTGCCTGTGCATACATGTGTGTGCGCATATGCATAGCAGTCAGAGAACAGTTTGCAGGAGTCTGTTCTCTCCTTCCACCATGTGGGTTCTGAGAATCCAACTCAGGTCATCAAGCCTGGTGGCAAGTGTCCTTACCCACTGAGTCATCTCTTACCAGCCCCTGAGTATTTTATTGCTAAGATTTTCTGGTGGTCATATAATAAGGTATATGGTCAGTCACTGGACAGAGCTGGGTGTGGAAGTGTAAAATTTTTTACCAATGTGTAGTGCTTACTGTGTTGTATATGCTAGTTCAGTCTTTTGGGAGGTCTTAAGCATGTCAATTCTTTTTCAGCCACACAAGGATCCTATTACCAGACAGAGAAAATGAAACACAGAGACTTATACAAATTCACCCAGCTGATGTATTCTTAAGGCTCTCCACTCTTCTCTATCCTTGAAACTTAATGAGAGGAGGAGAGGGGTGGGGGTGGGGGGGAACAAACAGAACTGAGAATGCACAGAGGGTTGTGACAGAGGCGCTGGTGGTTCCCTCTGCAGGCCTCCCCAGCCCAGCTGCCCAGCCTTCATCACTGTCAAGCTGAGCCCTTTGCGGGATCGACTCGTGGTGTCTGAATGCCAGCTGACCCACTCGCACCCCGCCTGCCCACGCGAATTCGCCTACCACTTCCGCCCGGGCCACTTGCTGGCCAATGCCTGCCTGCCTGTCCGCATCACCAACCAGATCTCCAAGCAGTTTGTGGCCCCTGCTGATGTGCGCCGCCTGCTGTCCCACTGCAAGGGCCCAGACCACGGGGTCCTGGATGCCCTCCAAGTGCTTGAGGGGCTCTTCCGCACAGATCCGGAGGCCAAGGTAGGGTCGCACAGGAGGCAGCATTGGGAGGGGAAAATCACACTGACAGATTTCATGGGTTGTTCATCCATCCTCTTGCCACACATCATTCCTTCATCCGTTTATTCAGTAAGCACGTGGTAGAGTGCTTAAGGTGCAGCCACAGAACACCCGTTAGTGCAAGCTGCCCAACAACTTTCTACCCAGTGCAGACTCTCTGATTCTGTGTTACATTATATGGGAGCCCTAGACGTGCATAGCCAATGAGCACTTGAAATGCAACCAGTACCATAAGAGTCTGAGTTCATTTTAGTTGATTGAAACAGCATGTATGGCTGTTGGCTGCCTTAAAGAAGTTCTAGCGACAAAAACGCCCAGATAGGATGTCAGTTACACACTAGGAAAAAGAATACAGGTGAGGGAAGGGCGATCTAAATTTTTTCAACATGGACTATGCAAACAGAAAGTACATAAATAAGTCCACTGTTTAATGAATGTTCCCAAGGATTATGCCCCTGAATTGGCCACCCAGGAAGCTGTGATATATAATGCAGTAGAGTGAAAAGTATTGTAAAACAAGCTGGGGGTGTGCAGAAAAATTGTAAGATACTGTTGACTCTCTGTTTCTTTTTGTGCTCCTGGGATAGAACTCAAGGCCTATTACATGTCAGACAAGTTCTCTACTACTGAACAATACCCTTGCCCCTCACTGGGGAATTCTAGTCAAGTGCTCTAAACCCTCACTGGGGGATTCAGGACAAGCACTCTACCTCTGGACTGCATCTCCAGCCCCAACTTTCTATACTGATAGTAATTTTATTTCTGTTATTCAGCATAGTAGCCATTGCCCTCATATGCTCTTGATCATTTAAAACTACTAACATGAAGGAGGAGCTGAGTTTTTGGTTTGTTGGTTGGTTGGTTTCTGTTTGTTTCATTTTTTTATTGTTGGTTGTGGGGGATACACACAAGTGTCTGAGGCTAACTTTGGTTACTTTCCAACATTTTAAAAATGTATTATATTTATTTTTTGTGGGGGTGGATATACAGGTGTACCCGTACCACAGCTTGCATGCAGAGAGAGGTCAAAGGACAATTTGTCAGAATCAGTTTTTCCCTTCTACCATTTAGGTCCTGGGGATTAAACTCTGGTGCTCAGGCTTGGTTGTGAGCACTTTGACCTGCTGAGCCACCTCCCTGGTGCCTCCACTTCTGTTTTTTGAAGCAGAGACTCTCACTGAACCTGAAGCTCATTTGACTAGGCTGGCTATCTAGCCAATAAGCTTGTCTCTGCTTTCCCTAAGCCCCACCACCACGTGCTGATTTTTTTAATGTGTGTTCTAGGCATCTGAACTTGGGATCCTGTACTTAGTGGCAGGCACTTTACCAACTCCTCCATTTCCCCAGCGCAGAACTGGAGTTTTTAAGTAATTGAACTTAAATAGACATCATCACTAGTATGGCTTTTACATCAGGTAGTGTAGAGCTGTACATGCACAGGTAAGTTTGCATTTATGTTTTATATATATATAAACACATATCCAGTAACAAAGCTATGAGTTCATGAGATATCAGTTGAAGTGTTTTATGTACTTGGACCTTAGTCACCGACCCCACATCTGCCTCTCCCCATCCTGTTATACTCATTCTCTTTCCTAATAACCCTCCTTGATTTTCATTATGTATATTTTCTGATTGTACATCTGAGAGAAAACACAATATTGTTCTGTTTCAGTCTGACTTGCTTAATATGATCTCCAGGCCCTTCTGTGTCCCTGTAATTGACATATGAGCTAATATTGTTCTTCTTTATGACTGATTAAAACTCCATTAACGTTAGTCCCCACCCTCCCTGCATATGTGTGCATCTGCGTGCAGGAGCATGCACATGCATGTGTATACACACACCACTCAATAATGCTGTCTATTCTACACATCATTTGCATTCTTTTTTCTGGTTGTTTCTTTGTTTGAGGCAAGGGCTTATGGTAGCCCTGGCTGGCCCTGAACTGGCTGTGTATCTAAGGATGACCTTGAACTCCTGCTGGGAATGCAGTAGTATGCTATCATCCTAGCACACAAATTGTTTGTCTTGCCTTGCATGCTAAAGAATACCAAATGCCAACATCTTTCCTTCTTTCTCTGGGGCTTGGTCAAGTCCCCTGAGAAAAGTCTTCCCACCTTCTGATTGGTGGTGAAGGCCAGGCTGCCAGAGTCTAGAAACCAGGTGGGGAAGAGACTGGAGCTGGCAGTCAGCATGATGCATGCCAACTCTGCATGGAGCTTGGAATCTCCCTCCTCCATTCTCAGGTGGGCCTGCTGTCCCCAGGGCCAGCAACCTTTTCCATTTACCCTACTTACAGAATAAACCTCCCATCACTTGGGAGAGTGACAGCCTAGAGGGAGAGAAGAAACCCAGGGTTTCCAGCAGCCTCACCTGGTCTTATGGGAATGTCCTGTGTTGCCTTGTCCTGATGGGGGATTCCACTACTGGTTTCTAGTACTTCCCACCTGCTCACTTAGGGTTCATAGTTCTTTGGGTGGGATGACAACCCATTTTCTTACCTGATTTCCAGTTTCTAAGGTAAGTTTTGCACGTGGCATCTTTTCACTTGAGAGGTTGAGGAGAGAGTGGGGTACTCAGTCCATCCCCTTGCATAATTTCCCTCAATTTCTTTCATTTATAAGTTCTTTTAAAAGAGTTCTATATTATAAAGCACACCAGTATTCTGAGTTCTTTATTGTCATCCCAAGACTAGATAACAGTGTTCCATTCACTTTGCAGCAGTTTCTAAGTAAAGGTACATTGGCTTTACATGACTATACTCAAATGTCCAAGGCCATGAACAAAGTAAATAGATTCATTTAGTTCATAGTTCTAGAAGTTTAGGTCAAGAATCAGCAGCCATATTGCTTTGGGTCCCTGACATGATGGTACATCATGTGGGGAGCATGTGGGAGAGCAAGCTTCTCAAGACCCTGGCAAGACAGGAAACAGAGAAGCTGCAAGGCCAGATGGGGTCACAGTCTTTCAGATACATACCCCAATGAACTAAAGACCCCTCAGAAGGCTCCAAGGAGCACAAGCCTTGTAACACATAAACCATTGTGGGACACTGCTAGTACTGAAAGGCATAAGCTCAGCTCCTGGTCCTTTTCTTTGTATTTCATTGACCATAGCAAGGCATGATGCTGCTTGCAAAGCACATAAAGTACAAATGCTAAGTGCCCAGGATAGAGAAAACTGCAGTCACTTGTCATGGTTTGAATGTGAAATGCCCCCTATAGGCTCATGTGCTTGAGCACATGGTCTCTGGTATGTGACACAGTTTGGGGATGTTGTAGAGCCTTAAAGAGATGGAGCATGGCTGAAGGAAGTGGGACACTGAGGGAGTATCTTCAGTCTTTATAGCTTGGTCCAACTTCCTGTTGGAGCTCTGCTTCCTAGCTGCAGTCACAGGTGACCAGCCGTTTCACACTCCTCCACACCCCAACTCCTGCCATGAAGGACTGTAGCCCCTCAAACTGTAAGCCAAAATAAAATCTTCCTCACCTCAGTTGTTTCTTAGCAGGTATTTGGTCACAGTGATGAGAAAAATAACCAGTACAGTATGCAAAGGACAAAGACAACCTCCCCAAGTTTTGACAATATTTATATCCCATCAGCCATTTTGAGGGAATATAGTCAAAGCTGGCAATGTGATTTATTGCTATTGATATGTTCTGGAAGCTTCCCATACATTATGGCTGTGTTGTTTACAAGCTGTGGGAGAGTGAATGCATTATGAACAGGTAATTTAGGTTCTTGGAGCTCCAGTTTGTTCATCTGTAAATGTAGATTGATGATGATGGATGTTGAAGATGATGATGATGATGATGATGATGACGAGATGACGACAATGATGATAGACACTATTTTATATGGTTGTCAGGTGAGGGTTAAGTGTGTGTGTCAGAGAATGTATGAACTTTGCTTTAGGAGATGAACAAATGTCTGTATTCACCCCCGATAGGGCATCAGCAGCATACCCAAGAAGCAGTTCCACCTAAGACTAGCTTCGAAAACTGGTGAGTTTATTTAGGAACCTGGCAAGTTTACAAGGAGCTACACGACTGGGGGGGAGGGGTCTGTTTCCAGCAACTAGTAACAGCCTATACATCTCTGGGGAGGGACTGGTTTTCTTGAGTCATTCCCCACCATCATACTGGAGCTTTGTTGGACCCAGTCCTATGCAGGTCTTAGATAAAGGAGTGTGTGTGTGTGTGTGTGTGTGTGTGTGTGTAGCTGCTAAAATCTGAAAAGAGCAATGTCATGTTTTGTCTAGATGATGTAGATGACACTCTTCCACAGCAATGAAATGAGTAAAGAGAAAGAGAGAATCTGGAAAGTAAGAGGTCTTTTATACCTTAACTATTAGCTACTATCATCACACCCTCATTTTCCTCCATTCAGCACAAAGTAGAGACTGATACCACTCTGATCATATGAATGGGAAAGGTGGACTTGCATATAGGGAGGCATGAGTGGGAGTGATAAGTGCTGTGGTCTCTCTATTAGCATTTCTAGCCTCTACCCACTACCTGCACACACCTGAAATAGTGCTCCTTAAGCTTTTCCATCTCTGGAGACACACCAATGTGCACAAAGCCAGATCCTATGAGTTTGGCCTTCTGCCCAAGCCATGTGGTCTCAAATCTCTGGCAGTTACTCTCTTGATGACCCAGACAAGCAACTGGCCTCTCTGTGTCTCAATTTCCTCTCTGAAAGAGGGAGTGGATAATGTTTTGTGGGGTTATCAAATGGTTTGGAGGGATGTCTACTAGAGAAGCCGCTTCATGTATGACTAATGTCCCTAAACACTTCATTCACCCAGATCATCAACTTGAGATGTATTTATCTTTGGTTTGCTGCCTGTCCCACACTCGGTATTGCACCTTATTTACACCCTTCCATGCCTAGAGCAGTACTCTACATATTATGTTTGCTCTATAAATGTTTGGAAGAAAGCTAAACTTGTTTACAATATAGAGCACCACCTTTATCAAATGTCAGCACATTTGACTCTCCCACACACACATACACGCTGCCACTCGTAAACACCTGAACCTACCTCCTAGACCCACCACTTGCTAGTGCCAAGACTTGGGCAAATCACTCCTCTGGTGCTGTTGGAGACCTTTTGGTGACTGTGAGTGTTAGTGATTCACTAGACACAGAACACAGAACAAAACACAGAAAGCATCTTATACTCACAGTTAATGGTTTATTACAATGAAATGACACAGCTTAGATTGAAATGTAAACAACTCCATGTGTCTGCCCTACTGAATAAAATATGTGAGTTAAACATATTTTAAGCAAATTAAAACGACACTAAAATGCTAGAGGCTGGAAGGATGGGTCAGTGGTTAAGAGCACTGCCTGCTCTTCCAGAAGACCCAGTTTAATTTTCAGCACCCACCTGGAGACTTATAACTGTAACTAATTCCCAGGCATCCAACACCTCTTCTGGGCTCCAAGGGTACCAGACACACACTTGCTTCACAGTCATACATGCAGAAAAACAATACACAAAATAATTTTTAAAATTAAGCAACGATGTGTGAAAATATTGTAGTAGAATTATAACTGAGTCATTAATAAACTTACTGTATTTTTTTCTTAAAATATATTGAATCTCACCAGGCATGGTGGTGGATACCTTTAATCCCAGCACACAGAAGATAGAGGGAGGAGGATCTGTGAGTTCGAGGCCAGCCTGGTTTACAGAGCAAGTTCCAGGACAGCCAGGACTGTTACACAGAGATATCTCAAAAAACTATATATATAAAATCTTATCCTTTGGGGTACTAAATGTGTGATTTTAGAGTTAGGAAAGCAATGTCTTTCTTCTCTTTGAATTCTACCAAACCTGTTATTTAGCAGATATCTGTCTTTGTGTGTGTGTGTGTGCGTGTGTGGCTATGCATATGTGTGGAAGCATGTTGCATGTGCCTGAGCATAAAAGTGCACACGTCCATGCAGAAGCTAGATCAGAGCATCATGTCTTCCTCTATTTCTGTCTCATTGCCTTGAGACAGGATTTCATGCTGAAGTGAAAATTACTGTTTTCAGCTAGACTGGCAGTCTCCAAGCTCTCAGTATCTTTGCTTCCCAGTGCCGGGGTTACACTTACAGCTGTGTCCAGTTTTCTATATGGGTGCTGTGGATTTGAATCAGGTCCTCATGCTCATTCTGCCCATTGAGCCATCTACTCAACCTGTCCCCAAGTTTTTAGTATATTTTATGAAGACTGAACATGATTCAGTGTTTTTTAAATAGTCTTGCAGGATGAGGTTGGATTATAGCAGAGTGGCTGTGGAATGATCTCTGATTAAATTGGATTCAAATTCTGTTTCCACTGCTGTGTGTTATTTCTTACAGAAGCTGGCTGAAGGAGTCCAGGACTGGCCCAATAACTAAAGAAATATAGCTCAATTGGTAGAGTTCCCTGGATTCCACCCCCAGCACCTAATATAAAACAAGTGTAGTGCCACATGCCTGTAATTCCACATTTTTGAAGGTAGGCAGAAGGATCCGGAGTTCAAGGTCATCCTTAACTACATAGTTTGAGACCAACCTAGGCTACATGAAACCCTGTCTTGGAGTTGGGGGAGTCTGTAAACAGATACTCAGTGTGGTCATTATGAACTTGGACTCTTAGAAAGTGCATACTCCTTCTTAGTAATGATGCTGCTTGCACCAGGCAGTATACAAGACACATTAATGCAGTTCATTCCTCTAGTCACAGGACTTGCTGTTGCCATTTTAGAGATGAGATGGAGGTGCCTCAGGCTGCCAAAAGCCACTCCGCCAGAAGGCAGGGGGTGCAGGACCTGGGGTGGAGCAGTCTGGTCTAGAAAGCTTTGTTTTTAACTGCTGCTCCCTCACTAGGAGGAATAAACAGTTCCTACAAGAAGAAACCAGCAGAAACAGAGGTTAAAGAGGAAACTGAGGCAGGGAGGTAAAATCAAGCCATGAGGTAGACAAGAGAGCCTCAAATCACCACCATTTGATCTACCTCCATTATCTGCTACTTACCAGTGACTCTCAAATTAAAGCCATGGGGACTCCCAGGGAGGCTTGTCTAAGCAAGTTCAAAGTCTCAGTCAGCTCCAGCAGATGCAGAGTGGGTCCAGGCAATTGCTTGTCTCTTGAAGCTCCGGTTGCTGGTAGTGGTTTTAAGGTCCTTGCATAGACTGCTCTTGGGTGCAGGAAGGAATAACACTCGGCTTCCAGGAATAGCAACTAGAGCTGAAGAGTATAAAGGGTCTAACAGTATCACAGATATCCTAATATTATCAGATCAGATTGGGGTGTCCTGGTCGCAAACGCAGGAGAGCTATAGTTTACAAGAGCAGTTGATTTTGATTTTATTACACTGCCACTTGCCAATCAAAAGATTCTATGCAAATGCATGAACGAATGGATTTGCATTTCTACAGAGGAAGTATGTGCCCTGGGAACTGGGCAGGACACGCATGAGCGGACACGGACACACACACACACACACAGTGTGCCCTGACCTCTTTCCTTGCCTCCCTACCCTTGCCCGCAGGTGAAACTGGTGTTTGTAGAGGACCAAGCAATGGTGGAAACGGTGTTCCTCCTGACATCACGCACCAGGGCGCTGCTGCGGCGCTTCCCGCGCATCTTGCTGGTTGACCGGCTGCCTGGGCTGCAGGGCGCGCTGGACTTGATGGCAGTGCTGTGTGTGGACAGCGCAGGACGTGCGCGCCAGACCGCCTGTTGCGTGGCGCGCCCCGGCACGCCTAGCCTGCTGAGGTTCATGCTGGTCTCCCTGCTGCAAAGCGCTCCGGATGTCAAAGGCCGCGTGCGCTGCCTCACAGCTGGACCTGAGGTGGCTGGGCAGCTGCGTGCAGTTCGCCAGCTGTTGCCGTGTGCGCGCGTGCAGATCTGTCGAGCTCAGGGTCTGGAGACTCTCTTCAGTAAGGCACAGGAGTTGGGCGGTGCCAGCCAGGAGGATCCAGACCTATGGCCACTCCTCTGCCGCCTAGCAGATTCAAAATCCTATACAGCTTACAGTGAGGCGCTGGCTGAGCTACGTTCCCAGGCTCCAACTGCCTTCATCAGATACTTTGAGCATAACTGGGCACCCCGCCACGACATGTGGGTACGTTTCCGTGCCTACGAAGCAACCCGTGACCTGGATGCCTGTGCTTTAGTGCGTGGCCATCGAAGGCGACTTCTTCGCCGCCTCAGCCCTTCACACAGTGTGGCTCAGTGCCTTCGCGACCTAGTGGCCATGCAGTGGGCTGATGCGACTGGAGAGGCAGCCTCCGAGGGTGCTCATGGTGACAGAGTGTTGCTGGAGAGTGAGTCTAGGAATAGGGCACAGATGGAGAAAGAGAAGGTGAGGAGTACAGAGGCCAGCAACTGGAGAGGGTCTGAGCGAGAAAGTGAGAAGGGAAAGGGATTACAGTTGAGAGATGGTCAAGGAGTCTGGTTGGAGAATCAGAAGGTGAGGGGCCCTGACGGGACAGGAGCCCAGCTGGAAAAAGAGCACTTGAGAGGGCCAGAGGTCAGAGACTGGAGAGGAACCCAGGTGGAGGATGGAAGGGTTAGGGTGCTGGGGTCCACAGACCAGAGAGGCGCCCAGATTGAGTCTGAGAAGACCAAAAGTCTTGAAGGAATTCCCTGGAGGGACATCAAATTGCAAGAGGAGACGGCACATCCAACGAAACCTCGAGATTGGAAAGGGCCTCAGTTTGACATGGAGAAGGGGCTAGACATTAGGAAGTGGGGGGACAGCCATGTGGAGAAGCTCTTAGAGTGGGTCCCTGAGAATGGAGATCAGAGGGGACCCCAGCGGGGCGGTGAGGGGCAGAAAGGATCAGAGATTGCAGAGGACAGAGGTGGGAGGTTTCGAGTCAAAAGAAGACGGGGCCTGGAGGACATCGTTGTTGTTCATCTGGAGGATGCAAGAGCTACAGGCATAGCAAATGGAGATGAAGGGGGCCCCCGAACTGTGGGTTCCAAGAATGAAGGACAGCAGGTGGAATTTGGGGACTTAGGAGGGAGGCTTCCAGGAGTGGGGAATGGTGTACCATGCACCACCCCTATGCGGACTGTGTTGGAGGGTCATCCAGAATGGTCAATGACAAGGGTCGAGTCTCTGGCTGCAGGGGAGATAGTACAAGACGGAGGTGAAGAAGGCCCAGGGGAGCCAAAGAGGCTTTGCCGCCCCTGCAGAGATGAGGGGATGGACTGTGAGCCACTAGCCAAGTTCCGAGCTGCCTGCGGACCAGAACTGACAGACCTAGTAGCCGAGGAGCTGGCCTTCGCCAGACAGCATGGAACCCGAGGTTTTCACTGGACCGGAACTGGCTTTGCCCTTAAGGATGGCACTTCAGACTTCTTCCTGGATGGAGCCCTGACACACTGCAGCTGTTCGATCCATGCTGCCAGAAGCCTGCCCTGCAGACACCTTTTTGCTGCTCGTCTCCTCACAGGGGCAGCCTTGTTTCACATGGATTTGCTCAGAGATTGCTGGGGGAAATCCCAGGAACCCTGACCCTGTGCACCCCTGCCTGCTACCCTCCACATGGAGGGCAGAAATATATTCTTTGATCCCAAAGATAACAGGGCTCACGCCCAATAGGCCATCCCAGCCCTTCTAATCACTTGAGTCATCTAAGGACCTCCTGTTGGCCCTCTTCTACATCCTATGGGATGCTGACTATGGTCTCTGAGATCCTGGAGCCACACCTGTGAGAAGTGCTAATGGCCCAGGCACATTAAAAGGACATTACTCTGGAGAAGAATGCATGAGGAGAGGTGTAGACAGGATCAGCCAAGACAGAAAACAAGAAAAGGACAGAGCTGGGACGGGGAAGGCTCAGTGGAGGTCACATAAAGAAGCCAAGGTATGGGGACACTGACAAGTAAACTGAGAGCCCTGGGGACTACAAGATTGAAACCGGAGAGGCCAGGGAGAATGAACAAGACTGAAGGAGAAGAGAAAAGATAGAATGGGGGAGACTTCTGAGGGAAAAGGGGAGAAGAGATAGGAGGGAGGGTAAGAGATAGGACTGGGGAAGTGAGACACTGAAGAGAGGGTGGAGGAGGGGGAGACAATTTTAAAGGAACATGACAAAGCATAGGAAGAGAAAGGATGGTAGTATGAGCTGGGGACTTGGCCATTTCTCGGGGTGGGGCAGAGGAGATGGCTCTGAAGATCTAGTGGGACAAGCTAAAGACTGCCTCAGAGGGAAGGGAACTAACTGAATGGTTGTGCTTTGACATGGAATAAACAGCATTATTTTGGTCTCCAGGCTGAGTTCATGGCTTCTGCGGGGAGGGAGGGACACAGATCCAGAGGAAAAAATGAAATGGCCCAGAGCATCCCATTGTTCTTTCTGTCAGTGAATTTCTTCTAGGATGAATGGAGGGCTCACAATTAATCCATTGCTAGGACAGCTGATGTCCCATCCCTCATCCTTCCTCTTCTAAACCACTTCACAACCATAGCAATTTCCAGACATTTGGCCATGCCCAAGTCCTCTGAGTAATTAGTTTGGGAATGGGATTTTGGCCCATTGAGTCTTCTCAAGCAGAGGCAGGACTTCTAGGAAAGATTGTCTTACTCTTTTGGTTTGGTTTGGGTTTTTGTTTTGTTTTTTTTTTTTTTTTAGACAAGGTTTCTTCTTTGTGTAACAGTCCTAGCTGTCCTGGGACTCACTCTGTAGACCAGGCTGGCCTTGAAGTCCCAGAAATCCACCTGCCTCTGGCTCCCAAGTGCTGAGATGAAAGGTGTGCACCACCACCGCCCAGCTGTCTTGCTCTTAAAATGTTCCAAGATGAGATGGGTGGTGATTCTAGGCCTACTCACCACCAATCACCTTAGGCCAGTGTGGAAATGAAGCCCATACTGAGAAGGAGCAGAGAACTGGGAGATGAAGAACATCTAATGTCAAAGAGATGGCTCATCAGGTTAAAATTTTCAAAAAAACTAAAATTTAGAAAAGGTTGCTTTACCAGGTGGTGATGGCACCTGGGAAGCAGAGGCAGGCAGATCTCTATGAGTTTGAGGTCTAGTCTACAAAGCAAGTTCTAGAACAGCCAGGACCATTACAGAAAGAAACCCTGTCTCAACAAAACAAAATGAAACAACAACAAAAAAAAAGATTGCCTTGCAAACCTGATAAAATGAATTCAACCTCCAGAACCCACATTGGAAGGAGAGAACTGGCTCCCAAAAGTTGTTCTCTCACCTTCACATGCATGCATTCACACACACACACACACACACACACACACACAGAGAGAGAGAGAGAGAGAGAGAGAGAGAGAGAGAGAGAGAGAGAGAGAGAGAGAGAGAATAATAATCTAGAAATCTCGATTCCTGCTGGACTCTGGACCCAGGTCATAGGCTTTGTTCTGGTGTAGTGCTTCTGAAGTGAAGGATGTTAATGATGAAGAGTAGCTTGACGCTGGGGTTCTGTGTGCAAAACTAAAAGGGACCTACATCAAGAGTAGGCTACAAAACCCAGCTTGAGGTAGATTTTGCTTGGGCTTCCATGTAGAGATGAAAAGCAAAACTTGTTGAGGCACAGAGTTGGATTTGGCAGGTCAGGGAGGAGCAATAACTTCAAGAAAGATGATGGTTCTGTTACTGATGGATCACAAGACACACTTAGAATAGCAAAAAAAAAAAAAATAAGGTAAAAGACCACTCTGGTTCAGACAAGGTGTCAAAGACTCTAACTACAACTGAATGTGGGTTTTCCAATGACAGGTTTCTCCTCTTTTGTTCTGCCCTTTGTATGTTGGAACACACACACACACACACACACACACACACACACTGCTCCGCCTGGACAAAGATAGCTGTTTGAAATCCTAGTATCAAATGCTCATATTTAGATCTTATGTGATCCATAAGTCACAGTGTTGACTGGATTTGCTGTCAGTTGTCTATGGCTACACCGATGCTGTGCTAACAACGAAACACATCCTAGATATACAATAATAAACATTTATTGCTGATGTGTCTTGGGTCACCCAAGAGGATTCTCTACACCCTTGTTTCCCACAGTCCACAGAACAACATTGATATGGGAGAACATTAGAAATAGGGGTGGGAGTGGCTTGGTGGTTAGGAGCACTCTCTGCCCTTACAGAGAACCTAAGTACAGTCCCCATTGTGACAGGGGGTGGCTCACAACCATCTATAACTCTAGGAGATATGATGCCTTCTTCTGGCCTTCATGGACACACAGAAACACACACAGCAGAGAGAAATTAAATTTAAAAACAGAAATAGAGCATAGAAAGAGATTTAGGTAAAGGAGTATGGCTCTCATAAGGAACTTCACCTTGAAAAAATGTTTGCCAAAAACAAAAAAACAGAATGAAGCTTATTTTTGGCTCATGGACAGTATCTATTTTTAAAAAATGCCCTTAGGGAAGGCAAAAAGAAAAGTCAAGGTTAGTGACCCTCATAGTTTTTGTCAACTTGACAAGTCTAACTAACTGAAAAGGAAGAATCTCAGCTAAGAAGCTGCCTGTGTCCTGGTTAGGTTTGGTTTTGTCAGCTTGACACGAGCTAGAGTCAAATGAGAAGAGGATCCTCAGCTTCTATCAGATTGTGTGTGGGCAAGTCTGTGGGGCATTTTCTTAGTTGCTAATTGATAGGGGAAAGCTCGGTCCTCTGTGGGTGGTGCCACCCCTTGGTAGATGGTCCTGTGTAATATAAGAAAACAAGCTGAGCAAGCCATAGTGAGCAAGCCAGTAAGCAGTGTTCCTCCATGGCTTCTGCTTCAGGTTCTGCCTCCAGGTTCCTGGTTTCTCTCCATAGACTGTAATCTGGGATATGCAAGCTAAATAAACCTTTTCCTTCCCAAGTTGCTTTTTGTCATGGCATTTTGTTTCAGCAACAGAAAGCAAACTAAGATAACCTCCATCAGGTTGCCTTGTGGACATGTCTGTGAATCATTTTTCTTATTTATTAATTAATGTAGAAGGGCCCAGCCCACTGTAGGTATCATCTTTAGACAAGTGGGCCTAGCCTGTTTAAGAAAGATAACTAAGCCAGGCATGGTGGTGCACAGCTTTAATTCCAGTACTAGGGAGGCAGAGACAGGTGAATCTCTGTGAGTTGGAGGCCAGACTGGTCTACATATTGAGTTCTAGGACAGCAGAGCTACATAGAGAAAACTTATCTCAGAAAAGAAAAACAAAGAAAAGAAAAGAAAAGAAAAGAAAAGAAAAGAAAAGAAAAGAAA
>JABTXL010004558.1:540906-552118 GCA_025134845.1 Neodon shergylaensis | reverse complement strand
CATGGGATAAAACAGGACTCTCTGAACATGGCGAACAATGGGGGCTGATGAGAAGCCAAGGACAATGGCCCTGGGTTTTGATCCTACTTCAAGTTCTGGCTTTGTGGGAGCCTAGCCAGCTTGGATGTTCACCTTCCTAGACATGGACGGAGGGGGGAGGACCTAGGACTTTCCACAGGGAAGGGAACCCTGACTACTCTTTGGACTGGAGAGGGAGGGTGAGAGGAGTGGGAGGAGGGCGAGAAGGGTGGGAGGAGGGGGAGAGAAAAATGGAGGCTGGGGGGAGGTGGAAACTTTTTTCTTTTTCTCAATAAAAAAAGGGAAAAAAAGAAAAAAAAGAATAAATAAATTCATTACATAAAGTTCAAAAAAAAAAAAAAAGAGAGTTGGAGGGAAGAAAGGGCATAATGGGTGGTTATAACATCGTGTCCTGTGACAGGGGAATGAAGCCCTGAGGGCTGAGTGAGAGTGGATGGGACATGGCGAGATTAGTTACAGGGTTATCAGAGACCAGATGGCTTTTGTGTTTAGCATTGTGCAGACACGGCACAAGGAGACACTGGCGTTTACTACAGGCAGTGCTGAGCGTGAGAAAATGTCCAAGAAATGGAGTATACCTTACCATATGAAATAAAAAACAATACTACAAAAAAAAAAGTAAGGCGGCTACATGCCTATAATCCCAGTACTTAGGAGGTGGAAGCAGGAGGAGCAGGATTCCAAGATCATCTCCAGTGCTTAACAAGTTTGAGGCCAGTTTGGCCTATATAAGGCCCTAACTTTAAATGCAGTATCTGTTTGTTGCTACCATTTGAATATTAAGAACACCACAGTTATTTTGCTCAGATGTGGTAAAGAATCCTCTAAAGTAGAAGGGAGTTTGGGGTGTAAAAAAGGAACATTCAAAGTTTGAAAAGGAAGAAATGAATTTGGAAATAATTTTCCTATTGTTTACCAAAACGTAAGAGCAGACGATTGGGTAGCCTGAAGATAAAGCTCCACTAATCAGATCCAATACTGGGCTGTTCTTAGGTCTGTAGAATGAATAGAAGGTAACAAAGGTGTTTGAGAAATAGAAAAACACAAAGAAGCCCACAAGCAGAAGGATACTGTGTGTGGCTTTCTTTTCAGAAGAGGCCTGGGAAGAGTCACTGGAACTGTGGACATGCTGCGTTCTCCTATTGTGTCTGAACAGGAGAGTCATCATGTAGAGGCTGGTCCATATCATAAGAAATACAAACAGGATGTCTCTAATCGTTAATGCAGTTACAAGTGACATGGTGGTATGGTGGCGAACCTGGTTACTTCGGCAATATGTCTGGGGATATCTGGAACCCACAACAGTGAAGTTAATTTGGTCCTTTACGTTTTCAACCGTTGGAATATAGAGACACGTATTGATGATCCAGATGAAGAGGAGTGATGGCAAAATGCAGGACTCAAGCTTGGATTTAAGCCATGCCCACTTGGATTGAGTAGGACTGACAGTGATGGCTTGAAATGCACTCAGTAGAGAGGTAGTACAGATAGAGAGGCCCCTGGTAACACTGTATGCATACAGAACTGACTTACATCCCACATCATGGAAAAGGAGCTTGACTGCAAAGGATGCCATGACATCTGGTATCAGCCTGAACACAATGCTCAAAACGTTGACAAGTGTCAGATGTGTGAAGATCATATCTATGGGCTTCTTCAGATGGGGCTGAATTAAGAAGGCGTACATGTATAGTATGAAGAGCAGCGAGTTTCCCATGAATCCAATGAAAACTTCTGAAAGGAGAAAGAATCCAGAAATTAGGTCTCTTGGAAACATTATCTTGAGGAAGCCTTTGATGCTCTGATTGGATTAAGACAGGCCAACCAAATGTAGATGCATGATGTGAGATTAAAATTAATGGACTAGGTGGATGATGACAGTGATTGACAGATGAACCTAAGGAGAAGGTAGTGAGATGCACACTCTGCAGCCAGGATCAGAGATGAGCCTTCCAGGAACTGGATCCCATGATTTCTGCCTGAGAGTAGAGAAGTCGGGGTTGAAGAGCTCATATGGAAATGTATTCATATTAGTAAAGGAACCTGGACATATCTGACTCAGATGAAAGACATATTTATATTGTACAGAAATAAATCTGGCCGGGCGATGGTGGCACACGCCTTTAATCCCAGCACTCGGTAGGCAGAGGCAGGCGGATCTCTGTGAGTTCAAGACCAGCCTGGTCTACAGAGCTAGTTCCAGGACAGGCTCCAAAGCCAGAGAGAAACCCTGTCTTGAAAAAAACAAAACAAAAAAAAACAGAAATAAATCTGAACATCAAATGGAGAGGCCTCAAAAGATGAAAGGCAAATGGCTGAGAAACACTTTTATAAAATGTCCAGAATCGTTAGTCATCAGGGAAATGAAAATTAAAATGTAGATTTCAACTTATCCCAGTTAGAATGACCAAGAGAATAAAACGAATGACAGCACATGCTGGGGAGAATGCAGAAAGAGGGGAAAATTTCTCCAGAGTGCTACCGCTACAGGCAGTAGTTCTCAAACAGCTGAAAGTTGATCTACCGCAAGATTCAGCTATGCCACCCTTGAGCATATGACCAAAGAACTCTATATATTATGGCGGAGATGTAGTCCATTGCTCATTCATGTTTATTACTGCTATGTTTGAAATAGCCAGAAATTAGAAACAGCCTAGAGTTCTATCGACGATGAATGGATAATGAGAATGTGATAGCTCTGTGTGTGTGTGTGTGTGTGTGTGTGTGTGTGTGTGTGTGTGTATAACGTTCAGCTTTTCGGAGAAAAATGGAATTATGAAATTTGCAGGAGAATGGATTGAGGTAGAAACAATCATCCTGAGTGAAGTAACCCAGTCCCAGAAAGATAAAGGCTGCAGTTTCTCTCCCGGTATACTCTTGCTTTGTACTGTCTCTTTAAACCGATGCATTCTTAATTATTTGACATTTCTATAGAACATTATAGCTCAGGATAAGAGTGCAGATATTAGTTGTTCTAACCTTGGTTTAGACTCTATCAAGACAAGGATAATTTCAACAACTAACTACCTATCAGAGCTATCCAGGTACAGACATTTAGTCTTGTTACCTCCGACTTTACTTTCTGAGACAAACATCAAAGATTGGGACAAATGTGGTTCACACAACTTGTAAAGGCTCCCAAAATAGAGTGGGAAGAGCTAAGACTATACCTGAGTATTTAACTGTACAAAACACAAATCTTATCCAAGAATGTTCTGCCCCAACCCTGTGTCCATGCCGTGATAGAGACACCTAATCTGACCAAGAACTGTAGTGTCTTGCCAAGTGGTTTGTGTGAATATTTTGTATGCCTTTATTGAAAGATAATTTTTGCATTCTCATGCATAGTTACAATGATACTGATACGAGTTGGGGAGCCATAAACATGAAAACTTCAATCAATGTCGGGCAGTGGTGGTGTATGCCACCTTTAATCCCAGCCCTCGTGAGGCAGAGGAAGGTGGACCTCTGTGACTTCAAGGCCAGCCTGGTCTACAGAGCAAGTTCCAGGACAGGCTCCAAAGCTACAGAGAAACCCTGTATTGAAAAAAAAAAACAAAAACAAATAAAAGGGGAGAGGGGAGAAAACTTCAACCAAATTATAGATCCTGAAGTATCTGGAGAGGTGAAAACAATGACATATGGTCACTGAGTGACCGAGCATCAAACACACCTCTTTTTCTTTAATTCTTCTTCTATTATTCTTCTCTTATATTTTACATCCTGATCATAGTTTTTCCTTCCTCTTCTCCCAATCCTTCCTACCTCTCCTCAAGATCCATTCCTCCTCCATTCCCTTCAGAAAAACATAGGCCTCCCAGGGATATTAACCAAACATGGCATTCAAGTTAAAATAAGACTAGGGACCTAGCCTCATTTTAAGGCTGGAGGAGGAAACCCAGTAGGAGGAAAAGGATCCAAAAATCAAGCAAAAGAGTCAGAGACAGTTGCCACTGCCACTGGTAAATGTCCCACAAGAAGGCCAAGCTACACAACCTTATACATATGTGTAGAGAGCCTGGGTCAGACCCCTACAACTCCCTGGCCATTGGTAGTCTCTGTGGGCCCCTATGAGCCCAAGTTTGTTGATTCTGTGAATTTTCTTGTGTTGTCCTTGACCCCTCTGGCTTCTGCAATCCTTCCCCTCTTCCACAGGATCCCCCAAGCTCTGACTAATGACTGTCTGTGGGTCTCTGCATCTGTTCCCATCAGTTGCTGGATGAAGCCTCTCTGATGATTATGCTAGGCTCTGGTTTACTAGTACAGTAGACCACTGTACAGATACTGTCATTTTTTCCTGGCCTCTGGTTGCTGGCCCTCCAGGCAGTATCAGGTGTTGGCTTCCTCTTGTGACATGGGTCTCAAGCTGGGTCTCAGTTATCAACTTGCTCAAGTTCTGTGCCAGCTTTACCCCAGCACATCTTGCAGGCAGGGAAAAGTGTAGGTCAAAGGTTTTGTGGGTAGGTGCCCCAATCCCTCCATTGAAAGCCTTGCCCGGTTACAGAGATGGCTGGTTCAGGCTCTGTATATCCCATTACTAGGAGTCTTTGCTAGAGTCACCCTAGTAGATTCCTGGGAGTTTCCATTGCAATAGACCTGTCCCTTGCTGGTGAAATGCACCCCCCCTCCACAATGCCAGTTGTCTGTCTCAGCATTTTCTCCCTCCAGTCACCACCTCAACCTGACTCTTTCTGTTCCCATCCCCGCATACTCTGACTTTCTTCAAATCCTATAGATCTTTCATATTCTACTAACACACCTCTTTGCACACAGAAAGCAGTGCTGCAGAGCTAGGTTCTGGCTGTGGGCCAAAGAGCAACCCAGTGACTCTGCTCCAGTCCAGCTGAACTGTGTGCTGGAGCTAGTCAGGGCCAGTCAGCATTCCAATGGAATCTGAATCACCCAGGCTCGGTTACATGCTCATCAATGCAGAGAGAAATCTATACCCTCAAGGGGATCCTTATTCCATGGCTGGCTTTTCAGATCAAGATCCTAGATAGAGGCCATGTGATGTACTCAGGGACCAGGATGGACACAGATACATTTAAGCCCATGTCCACAAGACAGACAATGAAAATTCCTTGTATAGACTCTATAGCATCTGTGAGATGCAGGCCCATGGTCATGATTTGGAGGGAATAAATCCACCCACATTACATTAAAATATCTTAGAAAGGTGGAGATGGCCTTGGTCTCTTCTATGCACAGAACTGAAATACATAATTAATATTCAGATAAAAAGGCGGGAGACTGGACAAGCTGCAGGGATGTGTCTAGGGGCTGAGTACATCATGAGTGGAAGTGCCAAACCAGCACAGACCATGGAGACAAAGCAGAAATGAAATCTGAGGGCCTGAGGCTGAGTCTCTGGAAATTCCAAGCAGACAGACTGAGAAGGACCCTTCCCTACCAACTCACTGCCTTGGGATGCAGGCTCAGAGGGACATGAGACCTTCACTCTTAAAGTGGGTGTGCTCCTGCTTAAAGGCCTTAAAGGCTTGTCTAGAAAGAGACCACCTGGAGACCAGTGATGTAGGAGTGTCATATATCAATCTGTTGATTTCATTGGTTAAGTAATAAAGGAACTGCTTGGCCCTCATAGGTTAAAAGATAGGTGGGAGGAGTAAACAGAATAGCATACTGGGAGGAAGAGGAAGTGAGCTCAGACTCGACAGCTCTGCCCTCTGGAGCAGAGAAGCCATGCTCTGCTCTCCCGGAGAGATGCCATAGCTCCTCTCGGAGACATGCGATGAAGCTCCGACCTAGGATGGATGTAGGCTAGAAACTTCCCGGTAAGCGCACCTTGGGGTGCTACACAGAATATAGGAAATGGGCTAGTCCAGGTGCGAGAATTAGCCGAGAAGAGGCTAGATAGAAATGGGCCAAGCAGTATTTAAATGAATACAGTTTGTGTGTTGTTATTTCGGGGCATAAGCTAGCCGAGCAGGCAGCCGGGGTGCTGAGGACGCAGCCCCGGCCGCTCCTTATTTCAACAGACCAGCCCCTCTCCTCCACTGTCTGTGGACCTTACTGGGGCCACAGGTGAAGAAGAAAGAGACCATCTGGAGACCAGCCCCTCTCTTGCCACTATCTATGGACTTTACTGGGGCCACAGGTGAAGAAGAAAGAGACCACCTGGAGACCAGCCCCTCTCCTGCCACTGTCTCTGAAGCACAACTGCTCCACTGCAGGTCAAGCTGGGCTGGCAATCACTGTATCTGCTGCTGTTACCGTCACTCCCCACCCCACACACTATAGGGGGGAAACGTAAATTCAGTGTGGACTAACTCACGCAAAATAAAAGAAGCAAAAGGAGTGGGAATAAAAGAGAAATAAAGCCTAGAGGAGAAAAACATCCACCCTAACAATGTGCAAAACTGAGCACACACGAAGGCATCTACCATCATCACGCCTTCAAATAGAGGAGCTCACCACCAGAATCAAGGGGAAAAAGGGTTGAAATATCTGAATACCATTCCAGGTCCTACTTTACAGAGGATCCATGATTGCATGTAGGACTCAAACTCATGGTTTAAGCATGAAGTAAGCAGATCAACTCAGGGCCCAGATAAGAAAATTAGCAAAGTGAATGAAAAGGCCAGCAACTGGAGAGGGTAATTAAAGACTCAAAGGAAAAAATAGCAAAGTAACTAAGACTCTGAGAGCAAACAGAAATGCTGCCAATCAAATCAGAAGCATAACTAAAAGCTCCAGCAGCAGAGGAAGACTAACACCTGCCAGAATGGCGAAAATAAAAAACACCAATGATAGCCTTTGCTGGAGAGGTTATGGAGAAAGGGGTACACTCATCCATTGCTGGTGGGAATGCAAACTTGTGCAACCACTTTGGAAAGCAGTGTGGAGGTTTCTCAGGAAATTCGGGATCAACCTACCCCTGGACCCAACAATACCACTCTTGGGAATATACCCAAGAGAGGCCTTATCATACAACAAAAGTATATGCTCTACTATGTTCATAGCAGCATTGTTTGTAATAGCCAGAACCTGGAAACAACCTAGATGCCCTTCAATTGAAGAATGGATGAAGAAAGTATGGAATATATACATATTAGAGTACTACTCAGCAGTAAAAGACAAGGACTTCTTGAAGTTTGCAGGCAAATGGATGGAAATAGAAAACACTATCCTGAGTGAGGTAAGCCAGACCCAAAAAGAGGAATATGGGATGTACTCACTCATATTTGGTTTCTAGCCATAAATAAAGGGCATTGAGCCTATAATTCGTGATCTTAAAGACTAACAAAAAAAAAGGAATTTCCAGACTGGAGGACGACATCAAGGACTATACCAACCACAGTTCCCCATGTGGCTGGCATGTACAATAAATTTAAAAATTTTAAATTTAAAAAAAGAATACAATACATTGAGGTGTATGTAAAGAAAGGAATGAGTAGGGCTGGAGAGATGGCATGGATCACTCTGAGAAGGGGAAATAGATGAGATCTGCTGGATAAACTGGGGGTGGGAAGGAGGATGGGGGAGGAGATGGAGGATGGAAAGGAACATCAGGGATCAGGGATGGTCAGGTTGAGAGAGGGGCCATTATGATGTTAGAGAGAAACCTGGTGTCAAGAAAACTCCCATGAATCCACAAGGACGACCCCAGCAAAGACTCCTAGCAATGGTGGAGAGGGTGCCTAACTGGTATTCCCTTGTAATTAGATTGGTGACTACCCAAACTGTCATCACAGAACCTCCATCCAGTAACTGATGCAGATCCAGAAGCAGATGCAGAGATCGACAGCCAAGCACTGGGCTGAGGACCAGGAGTTCTGTCAAAGCGAGGGAGAAGGGATTATATGGGGGGGGGGGTCAAGATCATGAGGGAAAACCCACAGAGATAGCTAACCTGAGCTTGTGGGGGCTCGTGGACTCTAGACCAACAGCTAGGGAGCTTGCAGGAACCTACCTAGGCCCTCTGCATGTGGGTGACAGTTGTGTAGCTTGGTGTGTTTGTGGGGCCCCTAGCAGTGGGACCAGGATCTGTCCCTGGCACATGAGCTAACTTTTTGGAATTGATTCCCTATGATGGGATGCCTTGCTCAGGCTTGATGCAGGGGAAGGTGTTGGTCCTGCCTCAGTTTGATGTGCCACGCTTTGTTGACTCCCATGGGAGGCCTTACCCTCTCTGAGGAGTGGATTAGAGGGGGTGGGCTAGGAAAGAATGTGGGAGGAGGGTAGGAAAACTGTGGCTGGTATGTAAAATAAATTTTTAAAAATTTAATTTAAAAAAAAAAAGAGCACTGGCTGCTCTTCAGGGAACCTAGATTCAACTCCCAAGACCCACATGGCAGCTCACAGCTGTCTGGAGCTCTAGCTCCAGGGGATCTGACACCCTCATATACACATGCATGCAGACAAAACACCAATGCACATAAAATTAAATTAAATTTTTAAAAAAGGAATGAATGTGTCCAGCCAAATCTGTGGCATACACTCAACGAACCCACAGTGGGGTAGAGCATGGTGAGATAATCTACAGGCACTGACAAATTAAACAACAAAACTAGAGCCGGTGTTTCCCAAACTTATAAATCATCCACACACTCACACCAAATAAATACACCAGAGAGGAGCCAAACAAAGACATATCATAGGCAAGATATCAAAAATGTGAACCCCAGAACCTGTCTTAGATGTTATAAGGGGAGATTGTCAACCCATCTAACAAGGCTCTCAAATCAGCAACCCCAATAGCCAGGAAAGCACGAAATGATAGATTCCCAGCCCTGAAAGTCACTGGCTTTTCAAACACAGTTGCTGTGCCCAGCAGAGTTCTCTTCCATTTGGTGGAGGGGTAAGTGCATGTCAAGACAAGCACAGACCAAGGCAGTCCTCGAAGCTAAGCTGGCAGTGCAGAACTTACTTGTAACATTCCTGACAGCAGTGGGAAGAGGGGCGACTGGAGAAAGGAGAGCTTGAAAGTAGTCAGAATTGTAAAGAATACGCCCCTCTGAGACTTCACACTGCCCTGGATGAAGGAAACAGCATCAGGATTAGATGTAGATGGCAGCTGGGAAATGCAAATACGTGCTAAAAGATGAGATCCTAGAGTGGGAAAGATGGCTCAGCACTTAAGAGCACTTGCTGCTCTTCCAGAGGACCCAGGTAACTCCCCCTCCAGAACAAACATACATGCAGGCAAACACCAATGTACATAAAATAAAATAATTTATATATGATTATATATAAATTATTTTATTTATGTATAAATACATTTTAAATACAAATTTATATTATATATGAATTTTTATTTTATATATATATATATATGATTAGAAGCCAGGTGGTGGTGGTGGCACCTGCCTTTAATCCCAGTACTGGAGAGGCAGAGGTAGGAGGATCTCTCAGGACTGCGAGGGCTGCACCCACACACTGAGACATTGGGGATGTTCTATTGGGAACTCACCAAGGCCAGCTGGCCTGTCTGAAAAAGCCTGGGATAAAACCGGTCTCGCTGAACATAGCGGACAATGAGAACTACTGAGACCTCAAGAACAATGGCAATGGGTTTTTGATCCTACTGCACCTATTGGCTTTGTGGGAGCCTAGGCAGTTTGGATGATCACCTTACTAGACCTGGATGGAGGTGGGTGGTCCTTGGACTTCCCACAGGGCAGGGAACCCTGACTGCTCTTTGGGCTGAAGAGGGAGGGGGACTTGATTGGGGGAGGGGGAAGGAAAGGAGAGGTGGCGGTGGGGAAGAGACAGAAAAAAAAAAAAGACTGGCCTGGACTACTGATGTAGGAGTGTCATATACCAATCTGTTGATTTCATTGGTTAAGTAATAAAGGAACTGCTTGGCCCTCATAGGTTAAAAGATAGGTGGGAGGAGTAAACAGAATACCATACTGGGAGGAAGAGGAAGTGAGCTCAGACTCGACAAGCTCTGCTCTCGGGAGCAGAGAAGCCATGCTCCAGTCTCCCGGACAGACGTGAGCGATGAAGCTCCAATCCAAGATGGACGTAGGCTAGAATCTTCCCGGTAAGCGCACCTTGGGGTGCTTACACACATTATTAGAAATGGGCTAGTCCAGGTGTGAGAGTTAGCCTAGAAGAGGCTAGATAGAAATGGGCCAAGCAGCATTTAAAAGAATATAGTTTGTGTGTTGTTATTTCGTGCATAAGCTAGCCGAGCAGGCAGCTGGGGTGTTGGGGACGCAGCCCCCGCCGCCCCTATTTCAACAGACTACAAAGCAAGTTCCAGGACAGCCAGAACTGTTACACAGACAAACCCTACCTCAAAATAAACAAACAGATAGACAAATAAATAAATAAAAGATGAGATTGTGGGATCCTATGCCAGTACATACAGCTGAGAGTTTTAGGAACATGGAAAAGGTCTGGGGTGTAACTTCCCAAAAAGGACACCAGAATTGTAAGGAATCCTTACTGAATCCTTGGTTAGAACACATGCTAAGATGGAGAAAGGAAAGAAGATGGTAAAAGTGTATATGAGGATAAAGAGATGGAGCGAAAATAAGAATGAGGAAACATTAGAGTTGACAGGAACCATGAGACAAAATACCTGATAAGATCCCAAGCTGGGAAAGGGACATACCTCCCTCTCATTCCAGGCCCCAGTATCTGGGACTCCTCACTGGAGGCGACTGCAGCCCAGGCAGGTGCGTTAAGAAGACTTCCTTAAGCACACTCACAATTAAATTTCACACAGAATGGCAGCATGTTTCCTCCCTGTGGGCATGGACCCCGTGGTACCCTGACGCTTCGATGTCCTTGATTTAGTGCATCACTTTGGGGCACCCCGAGGAACGCTGTGACAATTCCCACCTCTACAGTGAGTCTCCTAGTGATGGGGCACCCAGAGGAACATTGTGACAGTTCCCACCTCTACAATGAGTCTCCTGGTGATGGTGCACCCAGAGTAACGCTGTGACAGGTCCCACCTCTACAATGAGTCTCCTCGTGAACTTGTTAAGCTAACCTGGCCAGCTGTCTTGGAGGACACACATTTTCCCAAGTTGAGCTACACCAGAGTCAACTTTGGGATCTGAAAAGTCATTAAAAGTTAGTTCTCCTGCAGTGGCAGAGATCACCATAGCCACTCAAACAGGCTGAGCACTGAGCAGGACCCCAGAGAACGTGTGCCCTGCTCCACAGGAGGCCACTGTGCCTCCTGCTCCCACAGTGT
>JABTXL010004558.1:517417-527674 GCA_025134845.1 Neodon shergylaensis | reverse complement strand
GGAAGGAAGGAAGGAAGGAAGGAAGGAAGGAAGGAAGGAAGGAAGGAGAAGGGAGGGGAGGGGAAGGGAGGGGAGAGGAGAGGAGAGGAGAGGAGAGGAGAGGAGAGAGAGAGAGAGAGAGAGAGAGAGAGAGAGAGAGAGAGAGAGAGAGAGGAAGGAAAGGAAAGGAAAGGAAAGGAAAGGAAAGGAAAGGAAAGGAAAGGAAAGGAAAGGAAAGGAAAGGAAAGGAAAGGAAAGGAAAGGAAAGGAAAGGAAAGGAAAAGAGAGAACTCTCCATTTAACATTTTATTTTAAACCTTCTTTAAAATTTTGGTTGTTTCCTTGATGTTGAGCTTTTTACTTTTATACAATGTCTATCTGTCTTTCATCTGAGTCATATATGTCCCGGTTACTATGCTAATATGCTATGTGTTTCCATATGAGCTCTTTAACCCTGACTTCTCTACTCTCAGGCAGAAATCATGGGATCCAGTTCCTGGAAGGCTCATCTCTGATCCTGGCTGCCGAGTGTGCATCTCACTACCTTCTCCTTGGGTTCATCTGTCAATCACTGTCGTCATCCACCTAGTCCATTAATTTTAATCTCACAACATCATGCATCTACATTTGGTTGGCCTGTCTTATCCAATCAGAGCATCAAAGGCTTCCTCAAGATAATGTTTCCAAGAGACCTAATTTCTGGATTCTTTCTCCTATCAGAAGTTTTCATTGGATTCATGGGAAACTCGCTGCTCTTCATACTATACATGTACGCCTTCTTAATTCAGCCCCATCTGAAGAAGCCCATAGATATGATCTTCACACATCTGACACTTGTCAACGTTTTGAGCATTGTGTTCAGGCTGATACCAGATGTCATGGCATCCTTTGCAGTCAAGCTCCTTTTCCATGATGTGGGATGTAAGGCAATTCTGTATGCATACAGTGTTACCAGGGGCCTCTCTCTCTGTACTATCTTGCTACTGAGTGCATTTCAAGCCATCACTGTCAGTCCTACTCAATCCAAGTGGGCATGGCTTAAATCCAAGCTTGAGTCCTGCATTTTGCCATCACTCCTCTTCATCTGGATCATCAATACGTGTCTCTATATTCCAATGGTTGAAAACGTAAAGGGCCAAATCAACTTCACTGTTGTGGGTTCCAGATATCCCCAGACATATTGCCAAAGTAACCAGGTTCGCCACCATACCACCATGTCACTTATAACTGCATTAACGATTAGAGACATCCTGTTTGTATTTGTTATAATATGGACCAGCCTCTACATGGTGACTCTCCTGTTCAGACACAAAAGGAGAACACGGCATGTCCACAGTTCCAGTGACTCTTCCCAGGCCTCTTCTGAAAAGAAAGCCACACACAGTATCCTTCTGCTTGTGGGCTTCTTTGTGTTTTTCTATTTCTCAAATACCTTTGTTACCTTCTATTCACTTCACAGACCTAAGAACAGCCCAGTATTGGATCTGATTAGTGGAGCTTTATCTTCAGGCTATCCAATCATCTGTCCTTATGTTCTGATGAACAATAGGAAAATTATTTCCAAATTAATTTCTTCCTTTTCAAACTTTGAATGTTTCTTTTCTACAAGAGGCTGTCATGGCTAATTTGACATCCCAAACCTCCATCTGTCTTCCTTAGAGAATTCTTTACCACATCTGAGCAAAATAACCATGGTGTTCCTGGGTACCTAATATTCAGATGGTAGGAAATGACAGATACTGAATTTTTATCAGTGAAGAGATTTACTTTTTGACATGGTAATCTATTAATAATGAAAGCTTTCTTTTCTGTCTTTGGAATGTTGATCTTATACTAAAATTTTCTAAGATAGGAATTCAGAAAGACATTGTTAAACCATAGTACAAAGTAAAACAAGAAGGAATTATAAAACTCTTAAATTTTGAACTCCTATTACCGGCAGATGGAGATTAGAAAAATATATAAAGTATGACTAGGACAAACATTCAAAAATTTAAAAATTATTCAGAGTTGCTTTCATTTTAAATAAGAAAATTAATGAAATAGATTTAATAAAGCATGCTGGAGAGATGGCTTAGAGATTAAGAACACTGTCTGTTCTTCCATAGGTCCTGAGTTCAATCCCCAGCAACTACATGGTGGCTCACAATTATCTATAATGAGATCTTGTGCCCTCTATGGAATGTAGGCACATGTGCACGTGGAATATTGTACACATAATAAATAAATAATAAATCAATCTTTTTAAAAAAGATTTAATAAAGCATATCATATTAAATAATTTTCATTGGAGAATAAAATAATAACAGACTTTATGCTTTTCATGTGCTGCTGTCTTATTTTGGTTTGGTATTTTTTGTCTTGCTGGGTTTTTGTTTTTGATTTTTGTTTTGGGGCCTTTGTTTTGGAGATTTTGAGAGTAAGAAGGAACATTAAGTTGCATGAGTAGGAAAGTAGGGAGGATCTGAGAGTAGTTATGGAAGGGGAAAGAATATGACCAAAGTACATTGTATGGTTAAAAAACTTTACATAAAAAGTGCATGTTGTTCAAATTCTGTATATGTGTACATTATCTATAGTAACTCATCTATTTATTTCCAGATTTAGCCTATTATTGACATTACAAGAACTAATTTCATTTATTTTGTAGTGGAGACTAAAAATAATACAAAACTCAATAAAACAAAGAGTTGGTTCATTGAAAAATAATATCTACAAGCTCTTAGTCAACCTAACCAAGAAAAAGAAAGAGAAAAGACAACTTGATATAATATAGTTCTCAACCTATAGGTCAGACCTGCATATTGGATATTTACATTATGATTCATAACAGTAGCAAAATTGTGGTTATGAGATAGCAATGAAATAATTTTATGCTTGGGGTCACCACAACATGAGAAACTGTATTAAAGGGTCACAACATTTGGAAGGTTGAGAACCACTGATATAAGTGGAGATGGAAAGGGGTACAATAAAATCAACAATAACAAAATACAGGGTATCATTAGGGAATACTTTGAAAACCTTCATTCTAAATGCTGGGAAATCTAGAAGAGATAGATAAATTTCTAGACATGTGATGTGGGATTCCCCTCTGTATGCTGTGAACACCATTGTTTAACAAAGAAACTGCTTTGGGCCTATGGCAGAGCAGGGCAGAACAGAGATTAGGCAGGGAAAATCAAACTGAAAGCTGGGAAAAAGAAGGCAGAATCAGGGAGAAACCATGGAGCCACTGCCAGAGACAGGCACGCTGAAACTTTGCCAGTAAGCCACTGCCACATGGCGATACACAGATTAACAGTGATGGGTTAGTTTAGGATATAAGAGTTAGCCAGAAATATGCTTAAGCTATTGGCTAAACAGTATTGCAAATAATACAGTTTCTGTGTGGTTATTTCAGGAGTCTGGGCAGCCAGGAATACACAAGCGGACTCCTAGGACATGTATGATCTACCAAAATCAAACATATTTCTAAAGCACAATGAAATTGAAGCAATACTAAACGGTCTCCCAAAAAGGAAAAAAAAACATGTTGAGCCTTCATCTGAGATCTTCAACATCAAATTGGGACTACTGAGGCACCCAGACTACTGTACTGAGCAGTTACCAGGTTCTTAACGTCTCTGGTCTGATGTAAGACAGCTATTATTGGACTAGCCCCACCATGCAGTATAAACCAATTTAATAAATCCCCTTCGAATATGCATTCATTCTGTTTGTTCTGTTCCTCTAATCATGTTCAGATTCAGACATTTAAAGATGAACTGACAGCAACAGTCTTCAAACTATTCCATAACATTACGAAGGAAAGGAGCATTGCCAGTATGTTTCTGGTGTGCCACTATTACCTTAACACCAAAATCAAATGGAAACTTGGCAAAAGCCACATGGACCACCTCCTCTGATGAAAAGGTCTCTTATTGAAATATGAACAAGTAGGGTGGTGGCAGCACATGCCTTTAACCCAGAACTTGGGAGGCAGAAGCAGGCAGATCTGAGTTGTAGGCCAGCCTAGTCTACAGAGAGAGTTCCAGGACAGTCAGGGCCTCACAGAGAAACCTTGTTTTTGAAAGAAAGTAGAAAAAAAGAAAGAAAGAAAGAAAGAAAGAAAGAAAGAAAGAAAGAAAGAAGAAAGAAACCCATAATAATAAGATGATGATGATAACAGTAGTAATAATAATAATAATATCAAGAATGAGCCAAGGATGACCACTCAGCTCTTACTGGATGTAGTACTTGAAGTCTTAGCCAGAGGAATAAGGCATAAGGTAGAAATAAAAAAAAGATACAAGTAGAAAAGAAGGCAAATTATCCCTATTTACAGATGACATAAATCTTTAACTAAAATGTCTTAATAATGTTACCAGAAAACTCTTAGTTTCTGACAACTTTCATCAAAGTAATAAGATACAATATCAAGAAACTAAAGTTAGTAAATTTTATACGGAGAAATAATGAACATGTTGAAAAACCAAGAAAAAACTCCCAATGATGGTAACCTAAAACTAGACTACCTGGCAGACACAGCATAGCTCTTTCCCTTATAGCCCATCTGCATTTGTGTCAGCCACTGATCTGCAGAAACAAGGAAGCCCGGTGGCCACACTGGACTGGGACTCAGGTAGGAAATTCTCACTATCCTTCCATTCTCCATTCACTCTCTCCTGGCTTCCTATCAATCCTGTAGCAGACTGCTTGTAGGAGCCCCTCTTCCCACTACACCCCCATTCCCTGAGGATTCTACCTCTTAGTGCAGACCTGACACCCCTACTTCTTTTCTGCAGCACCTCTTAACCTTTCCTTCTAACCCATCTCCATTCCTCTCTGTCACCCACTGAGCTGCAGAAGTACTCTCTACCAAGGAATCCACAGCCACCACAGTTGCCTAGGATCCAGAGAGCAAACAGCAATCAAAGAACAGAGCAACCACCCAACAAAGACAGGACCAGACATCAACATCAAGAAACACCTCAACCATCATAACTCCATATGCACAAAAACACAAACAAGAATAGCCAAGACAGTACACCACCATAACCCACTATCCCTATTATAGTAAGCCCTAAGTTTTGCAATACAGTGAAAGAACAAGACAAGGACTTCAAAATAGCTATTATGACTGCATGTTCAAGGAACTTAAAAGGGAATATGAATAAATCCCTTAATGAAGTCTGAGGAAATACAAAGAGTTGAATAAAATAATGAAAGCAACTAGAAATATGAAAGCAGAAGCAGAATCACTAAAGAAAATCCAAACTGAAATCAAACTGGAAATGAAAAATTTAGGAATTCAAGCAAAAACCTCAAAGGTAAGCCTCACCAACAGAGCACAAGATAGGAAAGATAAAATCTTGGTGTTGAAGACAAGATAGAAAAAATGAATAGTTCAGACAAAGAAAATGTTAAATTTTTTTAAAATATAGGCATAAAACAGCCAAGAAATCCAAGACACTATGAAAAGACCAAATCTATGAATAATAGGGACAGAGGAGGGAGGAGAAACTCAAGTCAAAGGTACAGAAAATATTTTTATCAAAATCACAGAAGAAAATTTCTCCAGTCTAAAGAAAGAAGTGTCTATTATAGTACAGGAAGTGCAAAATACCAAATGTACTGGACCAAGAAGATATTCACCACAGCACATAGTCAAAATACTAAACATACAGAATGAATAGAGTATTAAAAGATCGAGTAACATATAAAGACAACTTATTAGAATTACACCCGATTTCTCAATGGAGTTTCTAAAAACAAGAAGGGCTTGGATGGATGTTCTACAAACACTAAGAGACTACAGATGTCAGCCCAGACTACTATACCCAACAAAGCTATCAATCACAATAGGCAAAGAAAAACATTCCATAATAAAACCAAATTCAAACAATTTCTACCTACCAACTAAGTTGCAGAGAAAGCAGTAGAAAGATAACTTCAACCTGAAGAGGTTAGTCACATCCAAGAAGACACGGGAATAAATAATCCCTGTTCAGTCAATAAAAACTTGAAGGGGGGCACTGAAGCATTAATCTAATTAATCTTTATCAATAAAAAAAATGGGAGTCAAATATTGGGATAAGACCCTGGAAGATAAGAGAACAGGGAGCAACTGCCAGTTGTCTACTAACTCTTTTGTTTCTCTGTCCGAAATGACCAAGGCCCTCTCTGCCCTGCCTTACTACCTCCAGTCTCCTCTCTCTACAGTGCTCCAAACCTCTACGGTTAATTTTGGTCAGCTAGTGGCTGGCCCTGTCCCCTGACTCTAAGCAAACTTCGTCAGAACACAATCAAAATATCACACCTTTCCCCCTTTTTGTCTAAATAAAAAGCGGCAATTTTATTCAGACACATAACAGGAAAACAAGAATCAGTAAACACTGCTCATTGATAACTGTCAACATTAATGGTCTCAATTCCCCAGTATAAAGACACAGACTAAAAAACTGGATTAGAAGACCAAATCTACCTTTCTACTTCTTTCAAGAAACAAACCACAAACCTCACCATCAAAGATAGACATCACCTCAGGGTAAAAAGATGGAAAAGGACCAGGCAGTGGTGGTGCACACCTTTAATCCCAGCACTTGTAAGGCAGAGGCAGGCGGATCATTGTGAGTTCGAGGCCAGCCTGGTGTACAGAGCGATTTCCAGGACAGGCTATAAGCTACAGAGAAACTCTGTCTTGGGGTGGGGGTGGGGCACAAGGAATTCTGCTTAGGTGGGTGCTAGCCACCTGTTGGGGGAGGTCCTTCTGCCCCTCCAACCAGTAGCTGCTGAGTGAGAGGAGAGCCAGCAAGGGGTGAGTTACTGACCCCGCCGCGGAACAGGGAACTCAGAAGTTCCTCAACCCCCTACCCTTCCTGGGCTCTCTGCAGGGCCTCTACTCCCTGCATACTGCCTCTTTCTTCCTATCCCACCCAGCTTGCATCCAGAACCCTCCCTGCTTCGGCCCCTCTGCCCTCTTTGGGTACATAACATCACCCAGCTCAGCCTGTCTGGGCGCTGGGTCCGAATCCTCAGGGCACCCAGGTGGGCGGGAGCTCCTTTGTTTCAAAAACCTGCCTGCACCAAGCAAGGTAGGCGCTTTGGTTACGAGCTACCCAATCAGCACGGAGACCTGATCTCAGCGACAGGAGAGCCAGCACTGGGCACAGAGACCTGATCTCGGCGCCAGGAGAGCCAACATTGGGGAGAGCCATCATTGGGCACTGAGATCTGATCTCGGCACCAGGAGAGCTATCACTGGGGAGAACCATCACTGGGAAGGTACATTAGTAGGCAAGAAGACCTGATCCTGTTAAAGAAGATCCATAGGGGAGCATTCGGAGGAAGAGATGGGCAGGCGCCAATGCAAGAATTCACCCAACAATCTGAAAAGCAACATGAAACCACCAGAACCCAGCGACCTCACAACAGAAGGACATGAACACCTTAATCAAGAAGATGTAGAAAAAAGTGACTTTATGAAAGTGGTTGATACCCTTAAACAACATGTAAAGAACGTCCTTATAGAAATGGATGAGAAATATAACAGAAAGTTTGAAGAATTGAATAAATCAGTGAATGATACCCTAGAAAACCAAGGAAAAACAACCAAACAGATAATGGAAACAGTTCAAGACTTGAAAACTGAAATGGAGGCAAAGAAGAAAACACAAGCAGAGGGCCGGCTGGACATGGAAAATTTAAGTAAACAAACAGAGACTACAGAAACAAGCATAACCAACAGAATACAAGAGATAGAAGAAAGAATCTCAGATTCTGAAGATACCATAGAGAAAATAAACACACTGATCAAAGAAAACAGCAAGTCCAACAAACTCTCATCACAAAACATTCAGGAAATCTGGGACACAATAAAAAGACCAAACCTAAAAATAATTGGAGTAGAAGAAGGAGAAGTGCAGCTCAACGGTCCAGAAAATATATTTAATAAAATTATAGAAAAAAACTTTCCCAACCTAAAGAAAGATATACCTATGAAGGTTCAAGAAGCATACAGAACACCGAATAGGCTGGATCAAAAAAAAACATCCCCTCGCCATATAATAATCAAAACACAAAGCATACAGAATAAAGAAAGAATATTAAAAGCTGCAAAGGAAAAAGGCCAAGTTACTTATAAAGGCAAACCTATCAGACTTACACCGGACTTCTCTATGGAAACCATGAAAGCCAGAAGGTCCTGGATAGATGTATTGCAGAAACTAAGAGACTATGGATGCAAGCCCAGACTACTATACCCAGCCAAGCTTTCGTTCACTATAAATGGAGAAAATAAAACTTTCCAGGATAAAAACAAATTAAACAATACGTAGCCACAAATCCAGCCTTACAGAAAGTAATAGATGGAAAAGCACCAACCAAGGAGTCCAACAATGACCACAATAACTCAGACATCTAGAGACCCTTCACCAGCACAACTCAAAGAAGGGAAACACACACACTCTACGACTAAAAAAGTGACCAGAGTTAACAACCAGTGGTCATTAATATCACTTAATGTCAATGGACTCAACTCACCTATAAAAAGGCACAGGCTAAGAGATTGGATAAGAAAACAGGATCCAACATTCTGCTGTTTACAAGAAACACACCTCAACCACAAAGACAGGCACCTACTCAAGTAAAGGGCTGGGAAAAGGCTTATCAAGCAAATGGACCTAAGAAACGAGCAGGTGTGGCCGTACTAATCTCTAACAAAGTTGACTTCGAACTTAAATCAATCAAAAGAGATGGAGAGGGGCATTTTATACTCATAACAGGGACAGTTCATCAGGATGAAGTCTCAATTCTGAATATCTATGCCCCTAATATAAAAGCACCCACGTACATAAAAGAGACATTGCTAAAACTCAAGGCAGCCATCAAACCGCACACACTAATAGTCGGAGACTTCAACACTCCTCTCTCACCAATGGACAGGTCAATCAGACAGAAACCTAACAGAGAAACAAGAGATTTAATGGAGGTAATGAAGCAAATGGACTTAACAGACATCTATAGAACATTCCACCCAAATAGGAAAGAATATACCTTCTTCTCGGCAGCTCATGGAACCTTCTCGAAAATTGACCACATAGTCAGTAACAAAGCAAACATCCACAATTACAAAAAAATATTAGTAATCACCTGTGTCTTATCAGATCACCATGGATTAAAGTTAGAATTCAACAACAAGGCTACCCCCAGAAAGCCTACAAATTCATGGAAACTGAACAGTCAACTATTGAACCACACCTGGATCAAGGAAGAAATTAAGAGAGAAATTAAAGTCTTCCTGGAATTCAATGAAAATAAAGAAAAAACATATTCAAACTTATGGGACACAATGAAAGCAGTCCTGAGAGGAAAGTTCATAGCACTAAGTGCCCACTTAAAGAAAACAGAGAAAGCACACATTGGAGACTTAACAGGCCACCTGAAAGCTCTAGAAAAAAAAGAAGCACACTCACCTAGGAGGAGTAGAAGACTGGAAATAATCAAACTGAGGGCTGAAATCAACAAAATAGAAACGCAGAAAACAATCCAAAGAACCAATGAAACAAAAAGCTGGTTCCTGGAGAAAATCAACAAGATTGACAAACCCCTATCCAAACTAATTAAACGGCAGAGAGAGAATATGCAAATTAATAAGATCAGAAATGAAAAGGGGGACATAACCACAGACACAGAGGAAATTCAGGGAATCATTAGATCTTACTACAAAAGCCTATATGCCACAAAGCTGGAAAATGTAAAAGAAATGGACACTTTTTTAGATAAATACCATATACCAAAGTAAAACCAGGACCAGGTGAACAATCTAAATAGACCTGTTAGTCGCGAAGAATTAGAATCTGTTATCAAAAACCTCTCTACCAAAAAGAGCCCAGGACCAGATGGCATCAATGCGGAATTCTACCAGAACTTCCAAGAAGACCTAATACCTATACTCCTTAATGTATTTCACAATATAGAAACAGAAGAGTCATTACCAAATTCCTTTTATGAAGCTACAGTTACTCTGATACCAAAACCACACAAAGACTCTACCAGGAAAGAGAATTACAGGCCAATCTCACTCATGAACATTGACGCAAAAATCCTCAACAAAATACTGGCAAACCGAATCCAAGAACACATTAGAAAAATTATCCATTATGATCAAGTAGGCTTTATCCCAGAGATGCAGGGCTGGTTGAACATATGAAAATCTATCAATGTAATTCATCATATAAATAAACTGAAAGAAAAAAACCATATGATCATTTCATTAGATGCTGAAAAAGCATTTGA
>JABTXL010004558.1:475906-512417 GCA_025134845.1 Neodon shergylaensis | reverse complement strand
TCTTCTACAGGTTGATATCCAGTTGTGCCAGCACCATTTGTTGAAGATGCTTTCTTTCCTCCATTGTATACTTTTAGCTCCTTTATCGAAAATGAGGTGATCATAGGTTTGTGGGTTAAAATTTGGGTCTTCTATGCGATTCCATTGATCGACTTCTCTGTTTTTATGCCAGTACCACACTGTTTTCATTACTGTAGCTCTGTAATAGAGTTTGAAGTCAGGGATGGTAATGCCTCCAGAAGATCCTTTATTGTATAGGATTGTTTTAGCTACCCTGGGTTTTCTGTTTTTCCATATAAAGTTGATTATTGTCCTTTCAAGATCTGTGAAGAATTTTGCTGGGATCTTGGTGGGGATTGCATTGAATCTATAAATTGCCTTTGGTAGAATTGCCATTTTTACTATGTTGATCCTCCCAATCCAAGAGCAAGGGACGTCCTTCCATTTTCTGGTATTCTCTTCAATTTCTTTCTTCAATGCCTTAAAGTTCTTGTCATATAGGTCTTTCACTTCCTTGGTTAGAGTTACCCCAAGATAGTTTATGCTGTTTGTGGCTATCGTGAAAGGTGAAGTTTCTCTGATTTCCCTCTCTGTATCCATATCCTTCGTATATAAGAGGGCGACTGATTTTTTGGAGTTGACCTTGTATCCTGCCACATTACTAAAGGTGTTTATCAGCTGTAGGAGTTCTTTGGTGGAGTTTTGGGGGTCGCTTATGTACACTATCATATCATCTGCAAATAACGAAAGTTTAACTTCTTCTTTTCCAATTCGAATCCCCTTGATCCCCTTATGTTGTCTTATTGCTATTGCTAGAACTTCAAGCACTATATTGAAGAGATATGGTGAGACTGGGCAGCCTTGTCGTGTTCCTGAGTTTAGTGGGATGGCTTTGAGTTTCTCTCCGTTTAATTTGATGTTAGCTGTCGGCTTGCTGTATATAGCTTTTATTATATTTAGGTATGACCCTTGTATCCCTAATCTCTCCAAGACTTTTTATCACAAAGGGATGTTGAACTTTGTCAAATGCTTTTTCAGCATCTAATGAAATGATCATATGGATTTTTCTTTCAGTTTATTTATATGATGAATTACATTGATAGATTTTCGTATGTTGAACCAGCCCTGCATCTCTGGGATAAAGCCTACTTGATCATAATGGATAATTTTTCTAATGTGTTCTTGGATTCGGTTTGCCAGTATTTTGTTGAGGATTTTTGCGTCAATGTTCATGAGTGAGATTGGCCTGTAATTCTCTTTCCTGGTAGAGTCTTTGTGTGGTTTTGGTATCAGAGTAACTGTAGCTTCATAAAAGGAATTTGGTAATGACTCTTCTGCTTCTATATTGTGAAATACATTAAGGAGTATATGTATTAGGTCTTCTTGGAAGTTCTGGTAGAATTCTGCATTGAAGCCATCTGGTCCTGGGCTCTTTTTGGTAGGGAGGTTTCTGATAACAGATTCTAATTCTTCGCGACTAACAGGTCTATTTAGATTGTTCACCTGGTCCTGGTTTAACTTTGGTAAATGGTATTTATCTAAAAAAGTGTCCATTTCTTTTACATTTTCCAGTTTTGTGGCATACAGGCTTTTGTAGTAGGATCTAATGATTCTCTGAATTTCCTCTGTGTCTGTGGTTATGTCCCCCTTTTCATTTCTGATCTTATTAATTAGTATATTCTCTCTCTGCCGTTTAATTAGTTTGGATAGGGGTTTATCAATCTTGTTGATTTTCTCCAGGAAACAGCTTTTTGTTTCATTGATTCTTTGGATTGTTTTCTGCGTTTCTATTTTGTTGATTTCAGCCCTTAGTTTGATTATTTCCAGTCTTCTACTCCTCCTAGGTGAGTCTGCTTCTTTTTTTTCTAGAGCTTTCAGGTGGGCTGTTAAGTTTCCAATGTGTGCTTTCTCTGTTTTCCTTAAGTGGGCACTTAGTGCTATGAACTTTCCTCTTAGGACTGCTTTCATTGTGTCCCATAAGTTTGAATATGTTGTTTCTTATTTTCATTGAATCCCAGGAAGACTTTAATTTCTTTCTTTATTTCTTTCTTGATCCAGGTGTGGTTCAATAGTTGACTGTTCAGTTTCCATGAGTTTGTAGGCTTTCTGAGGGTAGCATTGTTGTTGAACTCTAACTTTAATCCATGGTGATCTGATAAGACACATGTGGTTACCAATATTTTTTTGTATCTGTGGAAGTTTGCTTTGTTACCGAGTATGTGGTCAATTTTCGAGAAGGTTCCATGAGCTGCAGAGAAGAAGGTATATTCTTTCCTATTTGGGTGGAATATTCTATAGATGTCTGTTAAGTCCAATTGATTCATTACCTCCTTTAATTCTCTAATTTCTCTGTTAGGTTTCTGTCTGATTGACCTGTCCATTGGTGAGAGAGGAGGGTTGAAGTCTCCTACTATTAGTGTGTGCGGTTTGATGGCTTCTTTGAGTTTTAGTAATGTTTCTTTTACATACGTGTGTGCTTTTAAATTAGGGGCATAGGTATTTAGGATTGAGACTTCATTCTGTTGAATTGTTCCAGTTATGAGTATAAAATGTCCCTCTCCATCTTTTCTGATTGATTTAAGTTTGAAGTCAACTTTGTTAGAAATTAGTATGGCCACACCTGCTTGTTTCTTAGGTCCATTTGCTTGATAAGCCTTTTCCCAGCCCTTTACTCTGAGTAGGTGCCTGTCTTTGTGTTTGATATGTGTTTCTTGTAGACAGCAGAATGTTGGATCCTGTTTTCGTATCCACTCTCTTAGTCTGTGCCTTTTTATAGGTGAGTTGAGTCCATTGACATTAATTGATATTAATGACCAGTGGTTGTTAACTCCGGTCACTTTTTTAGTAGTAGAGTGTGTGTGTTTCCCTTCTTTGAATTGCGCTGGTGAAGGGTCTCTAGATGTCTGAGTTATTGTGGTCATTGTTGGACTCCTTGGTTAGTGATTTTCCTTCTATTACTTTCTGTAGAGCTGGATTTGTGGCTACGTATTGGTTAAATTTGTTTTTATCCTGGAAAATTTTGTTTTCTCCATTTATAGTGAACGAAAGCTTGGCTGGGTATAGTAGTCTGGGCTTGCATCCGTGGTCTCTTAGTTTTTGTAGTACTTCTATCCAGGACCTTCTGGCTTTCATGGTTTCCATAGAGAAGTCCGGTGTAAGTCTGATAGGTTTGCCTTTATAAGTAACTTGGCCTTTTTCCTTTGCGGCTCTTAATATTCTTTCTTTATTCTGAATGCTTTGTGTTTTGATTATTATATGGCGAGGAGATGTTTTTTTTTGATCCAGCCTATTTGGTGTTCTGTATGCTTCTTGGACCCTCATAGGTACCTCCTTCTTTAGGTTGGGAAAGTTTTCTTCTATAATTTTATTAAATATATTTTCTGGACCATTGAGTTGCACTTCTTCTCCTTCTTCTACTCCAATTATTCTTAGGTTTGGTCTTTTTATTGTGTCCCATATTTCCTGAATGTTTTGCGATGAGAACTTGTTGGACTTGCTGTTTTCTTTGATCAGTGCGTTTGTTTTCTCTATGTTATCTTCAGCATCTGAGATTCTTTCTTCTATCTCTTGTATCCTGCTGGTTATGCTTGTTTCTGTAGACTCTATTCGTTTACCTAAATTTTCCATGTCCAGCCGGCCCTCTGATTGTGTTTTCTTCTTTGCCTCCATTTCAGTTTTCAAGTCTTGAACTGTTTCCATTATCTGTTTGATTGTTTTTCCTTGGTTTCCTAGGGTATCATTCACTGATTTATTCAATTCTTCAAACTTTCTGTTATACTTCTCAACCATTTCTACCAGGGCATTTTTTACATGCTGTTTAAGGGCGTCAATCAGTTTCATAAAGTCAAATTTTTCTGCTTCTTCTTGGTTAAGGTGTTCCTGTGCTCCTGTTGTGAGGTCGCTGGGTTCTGGTGGTTTCATGTTGTTCTTCAGATTGCTGGGTGAATTCTTGCATTGGCGCCTGCCCATCTCTTCCTCCGAATGCTCCTCTATGGATCTTCTTTTACAGGATCAGGTCTCCTTGCCCACTGTTGTACCTTCCCAGTGATATCACTCCCCAGTGATGGCTCTCCTAGTGCCCCAGTGATGACTCTCCTGGTGCCCGGATTGGTTCTCCGTGCTGCTTGGGTAGCTCGTAAACAAAGCGCCTGACTTGCTTGCTGCAGGCAGGCCGTCCAGATGGAACTTCTCAGCACCTAAACCTGGCCGCCTGGTGGCCCAAGCCTTAGTGTAGGAGCTTAAAATTGTTCTTGAGCATTGGTCCTAGCTTACAGCAGGGCAGGGTTGGGGGTGCTGGGGGGCTGAGTCATGAGTAAGAAAGAAGGCCCTGCAGAAGGAGCAGGGGGAAAGGGGGTTGTGCTCTCCCCTGGGACAGACCGCCCCTGGATCACACACACTCACCCGTCCAGAAGGAATTTCACAGGGCCGCCGCTCAGGGGACAAAAGGAAGAAAATGGCAGGCAGGGCGGGGTCCAGGAGAGCACCCGGGAGCCAGGAGCACCCAAGCTGGAAGTGCTTGGCTCGCTTACAACAGGGCAGGGTAGGGTTCAGGAGATGGCTTTCTATGTATAACCCCAGCAGCACAGACATTAAGGGCAGCATTGAATAAATGGGACCTACTAAAACTGAGAAGCTTCTGTAAAGCAAAGGACACTGTCACTAAGCCAAAAAGGCAACCTACTGACTGGGAGAAGATTTTCACCAACCCTGCAACAGACAAAAGCCTGATCTCCAAAATTTATAGAGAACCCAAAAAACTAGACTTCAAAATGCTAATTAACCCAATTAAAAAATGGGGCACTGAACTGAACAGAGAATTCTCAACAGAAGAAGTTCAAATGGCCAAAAGACACTTAAGGTCATGCTCAACCTCCTTAGCGATTAGGGAGATGCAAATCAAAACAACTTTGAGATATCATCTTACACCTGTCAGAATGGCTAAAATCAAAAACACCAATGATAGCCTTTGCTGGAGGGGCTGTGGAGGAAAGGGTACCCTCATACATTGCTGGTGGGAATGCAATCTTGTGCAACCACTTTGGAAATCAGTGTTTCGGTTTCTCAGGAAATTCGCGATCAACCTACCCCTGGACCCAGCAATACCACTCTTGGGAATATACCCAAGAGATGCCCTATCACATGACAAAAGCATTTGTTCAACTATGTTCATAGCAGTATTATTTGTAATAGCCAGAACCTGGAAACAACCTAGATGCCCTTCAATGGAAGAATGGATGAAGAAAGTGTGGAATATATACACATTAGAGTACTATGCTGCGGTAAAAAACAATGACTTCTCGAATTTTGCATGCAAATGGATGGAAATAGAGGTAACCCAGACCCAAAAAGATGAACATGGGATGTACTCACTCATAATTGGTTTCTAGCCATAAATAATGGTCACGGAGTATATAATTGGTGAACCTAAAGAAGCTAAATTAGAAGGTGAACCCAAGGAAAAACATATAATTATCCTCTTGGCTATGGGAAGTAGACAAAATTGCCGGGGAGAAAATTTGGGATCTTGGGGGTGGGGTGGGATGGGGGTAACGGAGGATGGGGAGAGAAAAGTGAGAAGGGGAGGATGAGGGAAACTTGGAGAAACAGAAGGATTGGTATAAAGGAAGGTTGGATAGGGGAGCACGGAAGCACAATTCTTAGTTAAGGGAGCCACCTTAGGGTTGGCAAGAGTCTTGAACCTAGAGTGGCTCCCAGGAGCCCAAGGCGAGGTCCCCAGTTAGTTCCTTGGGCAGCTGAGGATAGGGAACCTGAAATGACCCTGTCCTATAGCAATGCTGACGAATATCTTGCATATCACCATAGAACCTTCATCTGGGGATGGATGGAGATAGTCACAGAGACCCACACTGGAGCACTGGACTGAGCTCCCAAGTTCCCAATGAGGAGCGGAAGGAGGGAGAACATGAGCAAGGAAGTCAGGACCACGAGGGGTGCACCCAACCACTGAGACAGTGTGGCTGATCTATTGGGAGCTCACCAAGGCCAGCTGGACTGTGACGGAAGAAGCATGGGATAAAACAGGACTCTCTGAACATGGCGAACAATGGGGGCTGATGAGAAGCCAAGGACAATGGCCCTGGGTTTTGATCCTACTTCAAGTTCTGGCTTTGTGGGAGCCTAGCCAGCTTGGATGTTCATCTTCCTAGACATGGACGGAGGGGGGAGGACCTTGGACTTTCCACAGGGCAGGGAACCCTGACTGCTCTTTGGTCTGGAGAGGGAGGGGGAGAGGAGTGGGGGGAGGGGGAGAAGGTTGGGAGGAGGGGGAGGGAAATGGGAGGCTGGGAGGAGGCAGAAATTTTTTTTTCTTTTTCTCAATAAAAAAAAAAAGAAAAAAAACATAACAAAAAAAAAGCAAAAGAGGTAATTCTGGGACTGTACCAATGGCTCACGGGTTAAGAACACTTGTTGCTCTCTGGTTCAAAACCCAGCAACCCACAGAGTGGCTCGCAACAATCTGCAATTCCTATTACAGGGGACCTGGTGCCCTCTTTTGGCATTTTCATGCCAGCACACTTGTGGTGCAAAACTCCAAAACACATTAAATAAAATAAGTCTAAAAAGAGAGAGAGAGACCCTGGACTGCTGTGAAACCAAACTTCCTGGTTTCCCTATAAGCAGAAGTATGTCCATGACTAGCACCAGTGCAATTAGTTCTGGGTCTGTGTGGAACATTCCTTTACGTTGTATGAATATAAGTCACTATGATAGCTTTAGTAGACAAGCTCCATAGCGGAACAGGGTAAAGCTAGGCGGGAGAGCCAAACTGAAAATGCTGGGAGGAAGTAGGGTGAAATCTGAGTTTTGAGGAGATGCAGAGAAAAGCAAGATGGGCATGCTGTGCTGAGAAAAGGTACCAAGCCACATGGCAAAGCATAGATAAGAAATATGGGTTAATTTAAATGTGAGAGTTAGCTAGTAACAAGCCCAGGCATTGACTGAGCATTTACAATTAATATGACGTTTCTGACTGATTATTTGGGAGCAGCTGCTGGACAAGAACCCCCCCCACCTACAGGTCTTCCTGTCATGTGCACACTTGTGCATGTCCTGTGGGAGCCAGATACCAGCCTTGGTATCTTTCCTCATAAGCCTGTTTTTGATATTTGTTGTTTTACGAAATAACATTTTATTTTTTTGAAAATTGCATACAATATATCTTGATCATATCCACTTCCCTTAGCATCCTCCAAACACCTCTCTCCTAACTTCATGTGCTTTAAAAAAAAAATTAACTCATGCCCCACTGTCTGCTCTGAAGAGCCATCTTTGCATTGTTCCTCGTCCTGCACCACGCTCGCTGTAGCAGCCTTTGCTACCTGCCTCCTCCTTCGTGGTGGACTCCGGCAACTTTCTCTAGAGTCTTCGAACTTGATTCCTCTCTCCCTTGCTGCATCGGATCACCGCCATGCCCCCAAGATGTGGCCGTGGTCACCAGCTCTGAGACCACCACCAAGGACTTGAAGGAGAAGACGGAAGTTGTGGAGGAAGCAGAGAATGGAAGAGATGCACCTGCCAATAACAATGCTAATGAGGAAAATGGGGAACAGGAGGCCGACAATGGGGTAGATGAAGAAGAGGGAGAAGGTGGGGAGAAAGACGAGGGAGAGGAAGAAGGTGATGGTGAGAAAGAGGATGGAGATGAAGATGAGGACGCTAAGGCTCTTACAGGCAAGTGGGTAATGAAGACGACGAGGAGGATGGTGTTAGCACCAAGAAGCAGAAGACTGATATGGATGACTGGACAGCAAAAGGAAAAGCTAAACTTACAGCCAACGTGACCTATTCACCTGCCACTTCCCTTCTCAGAATTTAAACGTGGTCACCTTCAAGTAGAAGAGCAGGCCCCGCCCACCCACACCGGGCAGTGCCACCCACAAATGGCATGCGCTCTTCATCAACCCACCAAAACCACAACATGAATTTGTAACAGGGAAGGAAAAAAGCCAAAACTTCCAACGCCCTGATTTTTTTCTTAAAAATACTTTAAAAGGAAAATTTGTTTGTATTTTTTATTTACATTTTATTTTTTTGTACATATTGTTAGGGGTCAGCCATTCTTAATGATACTGAGTGACCAGACCAGCCCTCAGAGGGTTCTCTGTCCTACTTCTGACCATACTTGTGGCGTGACCGTGTTCATTATAGTCTCAAAGGAGAAAACAAAACCTTGTAAAGCAAAACAAAAACTACAACAACAATAACAACAAAACAATCTTATTCCGAGCATTCCAGTAACTTTTTTTGTGTTTGTACCTGGCTGTATTATAAGTAGTTGGTTTGTATGAGATGGTTAAAAAGGCCAAAGATAAAAAGTTTATTATGTGTGAAACAATGTCCAACAATAAACTGGAATTTTATTTTGCTGAGTGGTTCTAAAAAATACTAAACTCATTTCATCCACTCAGTGCTACCCCTATGCTCACGGGTCTGAGGCCATTCACTGGGGACTGGGCAGTCTGCTAATGGCCACTCTCCTATAGAGAACCCACTCTCCTGATCCAGTAGCCATTAGACAGTCCATAGCCCCATGTGTACGCCTGGGGCTTTAGGAGCCTCTCTCTCATCCCTGCTGGGTTTTTAAAAATTATTTTCTTTATACAATATATTTGGTTATGTTTTTTCCTCTCTGCCAACTCCTCCAAGATCCTCCTCACATCATTACCCACCCAACTTCATGTTCTTTGTCTACTGCCTCTTTCCAAAAACAAAAGTCTAAGACTTCATATTAAAAAATTAAAGTCTCTTAAAAAATGTGGAGCAAATGAGGACAATGACCTCAAAATGTAAACAATATATACAAGTATCTTGATCAGAGGTAGAAATGTACAGTGCAATATGATAAATATATCCTAAATTTGTATTAATATTCAAAATATTTTAAGCAGGGGTAGAAACATGCATGTATTCAATATGACAAAATAACTTCACATTGGTGCACAAATGTGGTAAACAGAAACAGGAGTATATTCAATATAACAACTATAATTTGAATTTGTATCAATATACAAGAAATATACCAATGTAAATTGTCTATAAATAATAAATAGCTCACAAGTAACATCCTAATCCACCTATTATCCCATCCCATCCAATCCCTTCTTTTTTTTTTCAAAAAAGATCCCTAAGCCTACTTCATTTCCAACCCCAACTCTATACCACTTATAAACAACCCTTAATAGATGTCCCTAACCCTGAGGACAAACTTTGTTGGAAGAGAGGAATGTCATTTTCTAGAATTACTTCTAGCTCTTATGGGGAATGATGTTATTTCTATGAGATCCTGTAAATCCTAAAATGATGGTTAAGTTTCAAGATTACTGTTTGGTATAATTGCAGATTGTCTTTGAGTAGTCGGTAGGGTTTTTTTTGAAATTCTTATTTAAAGTTGTGATCAGAACGTTGAAAGAAGGTGCACCATCTCAGCTAGCCAAGTTGGATTCCTCTTGAGCAGTTTGTAATACAATACAGATTTTAATGTGGTGCTATCAGCATAATGACATCATATCAACCAGGTGGAATCGTTGTTGTGGGGTCCCATCTTCAGTCAGGAAACTTCAAAGATTACAGAAAGAAAATGTATTGTTGATTGGGGAAACCTTAAACATTATTCATATCAGAATGGAAAGTTTGAATTTCTACAGACATATATTCAAAAAAGACTTCCCACACCAAAATGTTACCATAGAGACAAAAACAGGTATGGGGAAAAGTAAAATTCTGAAAGCAGAGTTTTGATAAGAGCAATCTCTAGATTTTATTTTTCTTCTGTTTCATACTAGGTGGCTCCTGATATGAGACAGAAACTCTGAATTTTTTTTAACAACATGCTTGGATTTAGAATACAGCCACGTCGAACTCCAAAGCCAGCTTTTATTTTTAATAAATGGCAGCTACCATTATATGTTTGTAAATAAGATTTTATCCTGCAGAGGATATTGGTATCATAAGTCAGATTTCTATTTGCTTTGTGATTCTTTCTGGAAAGCTATCTTTTCTTCTTTAAGTATCTAGATGTCCAAAGTCTCTTAACTTAGATGGGTATTTTCCTGCAAAGACAAGAACAGAACCCTTCCTCAACACTTATGAGGTTTCCTTACAACCTGTGGATTGTCATCTGTGTGAATGAGCTGTCATTTCTCTTTATCAGGAGATTTCTCCTTTTCAAATTGAATCTAATTTTAACGGTATTAATAGTTTTTCTTGTCCTGTGGAAACAAGAATGAAACCCCTTCCCCAACATAGCACATCTCCTGATTTTCATTCTGAAGTCAACACATCCTTGAAATACAGTAGCTGATTTAATTCAGAAGTTTTTTCTATTATACAATGTCTCTCTGCAGCCTTTGTTCCTTTCTCATTACTGTTAAGAAAATTCAAAGTTAATAAAGCATTATGCAATCTCTTCTGGGGCATTTTTCATGCCTTTCTGTTTGTTTAACATTCTTTATAGTTTGATTTGATCTTTCTATAACTGCCTGGACTGAAGGATTGAGTGGTATACCTGTAATATGCTTTATATTATAATAAGCAAAAACTGTATCACTTTATTAGAGACATAAGCTGGACCATTTTCCATCCTTATTTGTGCAGGTATACCCATGATAGCCATAACTTCTAGTAAATGTGTGATAACCGAATCAGTCTTTTCTGAACTCAAAGGTGTTGCCCATTAAAAACCTGAGTACGTATCAATTGTGTGGTGTACATATTTTAATTTTTCAAATTCTACAAAGAGGAGCATATCCATCTGTCAGATTTCATTCCTTTGAGTACCCTTTGGTTTACTTCCTGCAGATAGTGATGTTTGGTTGTATGAAGAACAGGTAGGACATCTCCCTATAATCTCCTTGGCTTGTTGCCATGTAATAGAAAAGTGCTTTTTAATCCTTTGCTATTGAAATGACATTTTATAAAATTCTGAGGCCTTCAGCACATTTCCAATCAGTAATTGATCAATTTCTGCATTGTCTTGTGGTAGAGGATCAAGCAGACTTATGTGGGATTGGATGTGTGTTATGTATATGTGACAAAGCCAATCCTGATTATAGCCTGATTATATATTATTCTAGACCTTAAATAAATAATAAAGTCAATTATGTTTCATCTTGTATAAATTCAGTGGTTTCATATACAAAACAACTTTCCTGCATATTGCAAATCAGTAACTATGTTGAGAGGTTCTTTAAAATTCCTTAGTACCATGAGAATAGCATATACTTTTCATTTGTGGACAGAATTATAAGGGCTTTGTTCCACTTTACTTAAGTTTTCAGATTTGTAACCTGCCTTTCCTGATTTATTTGCATCAGTATAGAATGTAGGAACTGCAGTTATTGGTGTATCATGTACAAAGCCAGGAAGGAACCAATTAGTTCTCTTCATAAGTCTAATCCTATCACTTTTAGAATAGTTGCTATTAATCGCTAACAAAAAATTAATACAAGCTCTTTGCCAGGGTTTATTGTCTTGCCATAATTTGATAATTTCATCATTAGTAAAAGGTGCTAGAATTTCTGCTGGGTCTATTTCTGCTAGCTCAGTCACTAAAGCATGAGACTCTTAATCTCAGGGTTTTGGGTTTGGACCCCATGTTGGGTGCCAATTTGGGTAGTACCAAGAGTTCCATAATAGACCAGAATCAAGTATAACAAAGTTTTATTTGGGGGGGGGGGTGAGGGATTAACTCACAGTAAGGGTAATGATTCATAGTCCTCTGAATGCACTGGTAACTGGAACAGAATCCAGCAGACTGTATACAGTGGGAACTGGAACTGGATTTAGTAGAAAAGAGGACCATGTATGCTTTTGTTTGCACTTCTAGTAGACGAGATCATGATCAAAGAGGGCCGGGATCTTGAAGGCTCTTGGTGAAAGAGTTCTCACAATAGGATTCTAGTCAAGGACAGACTATTGAAAATGTTTTATTTGTAAAAAGATGTTTTATTTGAATTCATTACAAAAGTATGGGCAACCAGACTCATAAAGGCAAATGCATGTTCTCTTTCATCTTTGTTTCTTAGCTCCAAATCCTCAGATCAAATGGAGGTGATCACAGAAAATCACCACTGGTCACAATGCAGAAATCAGCAGGCAGTGTGGAGTGAAGCTCCAAGGGCTACATCTACATCACAGATCCTGTATCTATGAACTAAAGGACATTTCAAAAGAGGGTGGAAATGATTGTAAGAGCTAGGATATCAGAATGTCTGCTTTGAAAGGGTCTATCCTAGAAAAGACTATATAATCAAAACTAGACCAATGGCAACATAAATGGAGATATTAACGTGGAAGGGAGAAATTTTCATGGGCTCTCTCTCCTAGATAAAGAATTAGAGGCAACTAATGATTGTTGGGAAAAGGAGAATTTGTCTCACCTAGGGATGAACCCCCTTATTGGTTGTCCAGTACAAAATGGTCAACATTGAAATATCATAGAAACAAGAAAAACAGACCTATCAGATTGTATCCATATCTATTTGGGTATGTAAAAATAATAATGAGAGAAAAAGTGGTTATCAATTTGAGAGTGTATAGGGGATATGAGAGGAAAGGGTTTGAGAGAACATACTTGGGAGGGGCAGGAGGGAGAAAAGGAAGTGAGATGTGATGTAATTCTATTTCAATTAAAATTTTTTAAAAAAGAAAAAATATAACAAATATTAAACAACTAAGTTGCTGATACTCCATGGGTGCAACTTCTGATATTTCCAGGTAATACAATCCCACAGCCAATTCCCTCATCCACAGGCTCTTTAAAACTTCTGTCCTGCCTTCATCAATGTTCCCTGAGCCTTAGGTGCAGAAGCTGTACCGCACATACAGCCATTGGGACTGGGCTTCACTATTCTGCATTTCGATTGGTTATGGTTTTCTGTAATGATCTCCATTGTCACAAAGAGAAATTTCATTGATGCTGTGTGAGGACTACACTTATGAGGCCTGCATCCTACACAAAGAACTGCACACAACTAAGGAAAGTCACGAGTGAGAGAAATAGTCATCCCCAGGAAAGAGCACACCAGTTGGTTATCCAATACCAAGTGGTCAGCCCCGAGTACATACATCCATGTAACATCATAGCCACTGAGCAGGTAGTATTGATGTATTTAGGGACACACACACATGCACACAAACACACACACACACACACACACATGTAACAATAATTAATGAAAAGGTACCTTGAATTTGAGAAAGAAAAAGGAGAGGCATATACAGGAGGGTTTGAAGGGCAGAAAAGAAGGGGGAGAAATGTTTTTATTATATTTAATTCCAAAAATAAAAGAAATAATTAAAACATACTGAAACAGTAAATTAAGACAGCTATGGTACTAGGACATCCATTTGTATACCTGTCAGTTATAACACTAAAGAGTCCCACCAACAGCATTATCTTAGGTAGGTAACAATTAAGATAGGGAAATGTATTCGTCCAATGATTAAAAGACATTCCTTAGGACAGAACACTCCACAAAAAAACAACCTAAGCTCCAAAAATGATTTTACATTTTTGATTAGAAGTGTTTTAATGGAGAAAAATCAAGAAGTAGACTATTGTTCAAAATACTAAAAATGAATTCATTTTTCCCAAAGTGTCAACTCGAGTCAGTAGTAGATGTTGAAATTATTAAAATTATGAACAGAGAGTTATATTCAAGAAAAATGTTAACTTCATGGATTTTAATAGCACACAGAATGTCTGGTTTATAACTAGGTCAGATCAGGTATTTGAGGTCCACATTCAAATTCTTCATTCTCAGGGGAATCATTAAGAAGGTTCAAACGATGAGAAAGAGTGGGTTTCAGTTCAGCCAGAGTGCACGTTGAAAACAGGTCATTCTCAGTGCCGAAAAGGAAGAAGAGAAGTGCAAAATAAGTTTATTATTCTTCATTATTAAAAAGGGGCAGATGGTTGGATAGCATGTTGCCCAAATTGCATTAACTGCCTCCAATCTTGGAATTTTTGTTTGTGCATAAAACCCATAAAGGGTGATGAAATTGTTCAACCAATACAAGATCACAAAACAGCTCACCAGCAGCAAGATGCTGTGAGTGGCTCTGAGCTCGGGAGATTGCTGGCTGGAGAGGCTTGGGCTGCGGAGATACTGGGCTCTCTTGCGGTGTCTGTAGAGAAAAATTACCATGTACAGGCTGGTCCACATCATGATGGCCACATAAAAGAGATCATGTGTGAGTATGATACCCATAAATGATCCTGAATTTTGCCTCCCAAAACTCCTGCTTTGACAGTAAGCATGCAAATATCCATTTCCAGCTTGAGTAGAATTTGTTTTGGCTATTACCATTTCAAACATATATCCATAGATGGCCAGGTTAATGAGCCAGGAGCAAAGTAAGGAAGAAAACGTCCACGTTGAGAGTTTGTGCTTAAGCCAAGCCCACTGAGAATTACCAGGAGTGACTGTGATGACTTGAAATGTGCTTAGAATAGAGGTGGAACTGATGGACAGACCCCGGGTAATTCTGTATATACATAAAACTGCCTTACAGCCAATATCATCCAGAAAATTGGGTACTCCAAAGGATGACACAAGATCCGGTATCAAGGTGAACACGATCGTCACCATATTGGCTATTGTCAGGTGCATGAAAAGCAGATCTATCAACTTTTTAAAATGAGACTTAAAGAAGAAAATGTAAATGTATAAAATAAACAGTGATGTGTTCCCTATGACACCAATGCATAACTGAGATATGAGAAAGACACTCAAGACGGCATTACTTATAAACATGTTCGTCAGATGTGTTAGGCCTAGAGTGATAGATAAATGGACTATATCATAAATCTACTTTTGAAACTGCAGTTGTAGGAAAATATAATGATTGCCAGCTCAGGATCAGAGCTGATAAGTGATTAAATGTCCAACTCCTTTCTTTTCTTTTTCTTTTTTGTCTTTTTTGGACAGGGTTTTTCCAAGTATCACTGGCTGTTCTGGAACTTGGAACTTGCTCTGTATCCCAAGCTGGTCTTGACCTCACAGAGATTCACCTACCTTGGCTTGTCAGTGCTGGAATTAGAGGACTGTGCCTGACCACCTTGAGATGTGTCCAAATCCTTTCAAGGTTAGGTCCACAGATGACCTCTTAGCAACTGCGTTCCAGGTATTTTTGACCATCTTAGAGGATAGAATAAAGTGTTGGAAAGTAGGCAGTCGAATCCACCCATTACCATGAACACTGTTATGTCAGGCTGAAGGATGTGTTGACCTAGGTGAAAGCCAAATTTGCATGTTATAAGAATTTTAAAAGTTATGTATATTTGTGTATGGGAACCTTTCCTCTATGTGTGTGCACTACATGCTTGCCTGGGAATCGAACCCTGGCACTCTGGAAGAGCAACCAACAGTCTTTAACTGTGAAACCATCCATCCAAGCCCATGGAATTTTCATTCATCAGTTGATATTGTTTCTATGTTTTTGCAATATTTGTTTCTAACACATATATAGTAACATGTGTACTTGAACGTCAGTGTTTTTGGCTGCAGATCCGTTTCTGTAGCTTAGTGATGAGTAAATACTCAGACTTTCCATGTGGGACTCTGCCTCTCATTTCACCTTACAGGGTAACCAGCACGTCCTGAAGCATTTCTTTTCATTTGTCTATTGCGCTGACAACTTAGAGCTGAGCTGCTGATATGCAGACAGTGACAGCAAGGGTGAGACTGCGTATCCCACAGTGCTGAGTACATATTCACAAAAGTGTGCTTCCTGTGAGATTTGGTCGTTAAAACAATCAGGCTGATTCTGGCTGATAACCTCACTGTAACAAAGAGTTATATATTTTGCAACACCTGAATTACATTTCCATTAGAAGATTCTTCTGTTTTGCTGTTGCAGAAGCAGAGATCTAAGGTCCACAGTTACACAGAGAATGGCAAAGACATGATACTCATGAAGTTTAACCTTAAATTTTACAACATAGTAATATCACCAATGTTCAATGGATTTGGGGGAGTTTTACTGTACATTAATTTTACACCCATTCCTCCACCGATCTAATTATTCTGTCACCTGAAATACAAACCTTTTTTCTTTGCAGACATCTGTAATTTCCTCAGCAGTCTCTTTTATTCTGACAAGGTCTATTAGACTTTTCTCAGTGTGCCCGTCTGAATTTCTCCATGCACCTCAAATCGCTTCCTTGACATGAGTCCCTACCTAGCCAAGGTATTCTATTATGAGTGATCAACATTTAAATTACTTAATGAATTCCAATACACAGAGATATTGTTCTTTTACAATCCCAGTTAATCCTTATATCAGTGTTCAACTTGTTTCATGACTTGTCATTGTTTGCCACTGTCACAAATTTATAGTTAGACCGCACCCACCCTCCTCTAAGCTTTGAAAACACATCTCATCTCTACTGTGCCATATGGCTTTTGCTGACCCACATTTATTTCTTGCATCATTCACATCTTCCCAAGTATTATCCTGGATTGATTGTCATCCTCCTCGCCATTCACCTGAAATTTTTTTTACTCATCTTTTCTCCTTGCTCTGTATCTCCCCTTAAATGCCCTAACTTTTAATAATTTTGTTACTCAGCATGGTCCTGAAAATTCCCTCCAGCAGCCATGTTATTACAATTTTTTTCCTGCAAAGAATAAAAGTTTGGGATAAAATGTCAGGCTGTCATCTGAACCCAGATGAAACAGACTCACACTATGACATGCACAGGAAGATGCTATCAATGGAAAATGGAACCTAAAAAGATTATCAAGTCCTATTTTTGACATTCAAAAAAATGAAACTTGCCAGATTGTAGTGACACACTCCTTTATTCCTAGCCTTTGGGAGGCAGACACAGGTGGATATCACTGAGATTGAGGCCAGCTTGTTCTACAAAGCGAGTTTCAGGACAGTTAGTGGTACACAGAGAAACCCTGTATCAAAAAAACAAGGAAAAAACAAACAAAAAAAGGAAATTTGAATACCGATGAATAGACATATTTCTAAACAGCAGAGCAACTGCTATCCGTATGTCAAAAAGATGTGAATTTAAAATCAATATTATCATACTTAATTGTATACATGCGTCAAATATTCAAGAATAAAAATTACAATAAAAACTAACCTTAGTAAAGATACAGATGCTTTTAAAAACAAAGAAATATGCTATGCAGTTGTGTAAAAATATATGTCAGTAATGAAAACTAACAGTGATAATCATAATCTTAATGCAATCACATTCACTTCCACAAAATATAAATGACACATATCATTTGAAATAGGCTATTTGAATTTTCTGAGAGCAAAAATGTTCTCTTGTTTCTTTCTGTGAATGAAACTGTCAGCCTGTTGGCATATTGGAGGAAGAATGAAAAAAATTCACATTTTCTCGGAGTGCTAAAAGATTCACCATTTTACACCAATTCAAATGTATCAAGCACAATGGAGAGGATAAAGTTCCCTTGTACAAATGATGAGAGTGTCACTATGAACATGGGAAAAATTAGTCTTTACAGCATTGCATACACTGTATATGAATTCAACTTGATTAAGAAACATGCAAAATTTAAAAACTGGGAAGACATTTTCAAACTAAAAGAAAATTTTCATCTTAAATAAGTTTTCTTTCACAAAAGAAATGCTAAGGGGACACACTTATACATGCAGTCAACCAACTTCTGCAGTAGCATAAAACTCAAAATTGAGAATAAAAATATACAATTATCATCCATTCATATTCAAGCTTAGAACATTAGATAAGGCATAACGATCATAAGCAATATGATGGCATTTTTTTTCAAGACAGGGTTTCTCTGAGTAGCCCTGATGGTCATAGAGCTCACTATGTAGACCGGACTGGTTTTGAACTCACTGAGATTGCTTGCCTCTCTCTGCCTTCCAGTGCTGGAAGTCAAAGTGTTTGTCACCATCCCCACCTTGATGGGAAATATTACCAACGGCTTCTTGCAGTTAACCAAGCAAACAGATAAAAGAGAAAATGGGATATAAAAATTTGAGCTAGAGAACCTGGACAGATGGCTCAGTGGTAAAGAACACAGGCTGCTCTATCAGAGAATCCAGGTTCATTCCCAGTACCCACATAGCAACTCAAAACTGTCTGTACCTGCATTTCCAGGATATCTGACAATCTCATCCAGACATGAACGCAGGCAAAGCCCCAATGGACATAAAACAAAAATTAAATAAATTATTTAAAATGAAAATCTTTAAAAATATTAAGCTGGAGAACTGATTGCCTCAATGTAACAAAACTGCACAGTTATGGGAAAGGAGTGATCATTTGCCATGTGGCACATAGGAATTGAGAAGCCAATGTGACTGTATAACCAATGTCAAAGAAAGGATCATCAATGGTCTAGTTTGCTATTAGACTAAATTTTATGTCTATCATCCTGTGTTATAGAGAAACTTAGTAGGGCTGGAGAGATGACTCTGAGATCAAAGTGTTTGTCATGTGAGCACTGGAAAGTGAGCTCAAACACCAAGCACCTATACAAGGCTGAGTGTGGTAGGTTAGACAGGCTGGTGACAGGTGAAAGGTGGATCCCCGAAGCTCATCGAGCAGCTGATTGAGCCAACTGATGTGCTCCAGGTGGAATGAGAGATTCTGTCTCAAAAAAATTAGGAGGAGGTAGAGGAAGGCACATGATGTCAGTGTCTCTCCTGTACACACACGAACAAGCAATCACGCAGTTACATATGTGCATATACCTCACACAAAGAAAGTGAAGAACTCCCAATTCCCATCATGTTAAAAACAAACGAATATCTTGGCAATGACAGAATGAAAAAAGTTCATTGTGAAAATGAACTGTACACTGTCTCTTGTAGAAATGTGTGTTTGAAATAGATAAAAGACTTTAGGAAACAATAGAATTATATTGAAAATGATCTCAGATGAAATCTAAAATAAAGGAGCAGAATAAATAAAAGCAGAGCAATAGCAAGCAACAGAAATATACAGGAAACATAAAGTCAAGGCCACCACCTTGAAGGGAATACTGCAACACTCCTCTGTGAGACTGCACTGTTGTCCAGGAGGAAATACAGAGACTAGGACAGAATGCTGCATACAGCGTCTTGAAAACGGCAAATGCACCTTCAAAGATTATGTTATGACTACCTAGGTTTTAAGAGGAATGTGCAAAATCCTATAAAATGTAACATCCCTCCAAAGATTTTAGAATTCTAAAATGTCATAGATGGGCAATATTCTCATGAGATTGAATCATTGACTAGATCAGATGAAAAGGTCTGAACGAAGAAGGAAAATGGGGGCTTGAGATGTTTCAGTGGTTAAGAGTACTGGCTGGTCTACCTGAGAGCCTGGCTTTGATTACCAACACCACACAGATGGCCTTAATTGTCTGTAATACCAGTTCTAGGGCATCGGACATCTCTGACTGTTTTATTGGGGCATTGGACCCATGTGGGGCACAGAGATACATGCAGGCAAATCACCACACAATAATATACATGAATAAAAATTAAAAACAAAAAATGATAAAAGTATTTATGAAGATCAAGAGAAGTATTATACAGAAAAATAACAAAGAGGATAGACTAAATTGACAGAGAAGTAGGGGAAATATAAATCTCAAAACAAATCAAAACACCCAAAGTGTAGGGATGGTAGACGGGGGGAGAAGAGAGCAGCAGTGGAAAGCTTGCCATACCTCCCTCCCAGTCTGGGTGCTGAGGCTGTGAAGTCTTATTCAGGGCAGTGTGAATCCCACAGGCACGAAGCATCATAGGCAAGAAGTGTCTTGGAAAAGCTGCCTAGCAGGAGCCATGACTAAATAAGGGACAAGATAAGAGGATTCTTTTTCCCAGTGGACATGGACCAGCTTGTCACCGATGGCGCCTGTGGCCTTGTTAAGTGTGCATCATTCTGATGCCCTCCAAGGAAAATTTCATTCTCCCAATACAATGTGGATCCCGTGGTAATCGACTAAACCAACTAAATAAGAATGCAGTCTCTGTCTGAAGATGTGTGTGACTTTCCCAATTTGAACTACATCAGAAAGGAATCTACAATCTTGAATATCATTAAAAGTTTTCACGCAGCTGTGGAAATTATCACAGCCATTATACATTTCTTTCTCTGTCTCTCCCTCTTTCTCTCTTCCTTTCTGCCTCCCTTTTTTCCTCCCTCCTTCTCTCTGTCTCTCTGTCTCTCTCTCTGTTTCTCTCTGTGCGTGTTTCTCTCTTTTTTTCAAGATAGGGTTTCTTTGGATAACAGTCCTGGCGGTCCTGGAAATCTCTCTGTAGACCAGCTGCCCTCGACTCACAGAGATCTGCCTCCTGACTTCTGGGATTAAAGCCGTGCACCACCACTGCCTGGTTCTCTTATATTTTTTTTAAATTATCGTTATTATTTTATTTTATGTGTTTAAATGTTTTTAGCATGTAGGTCTTTGCCGCACTTGCATGCAATGCTCACAGAGGCCAGAAGAGGGCATTGGAACCCCCGGAACTGGAGTTACAGATAGTTGTGAGCCATCATGTAGGTCTTGGGACTCAATCAAGCCAGGGTCCTCTGGAATAGCAGCAGTGCTCTTAAACTTTGGGCAGTCTCTCCAGCCCTAGCCCCTCATCTCTAATTTTATTAATTTTGTTCTTTTCTCTCCATCATTTCAGTACTTTGGCTACAAGTTTGTCAATCTCGTTGATTGTTTTCAAAGAACCAACCCTTCATTTCACTGATTGTGTTTTTGTTGTTGTTTCTATTTCATTGCTTCAGCCCTGAGTTTAATAATTTCTTGCAGTATACTCTTTTTGGGTGCTGTTTCTCCCAGGACAGCCAGAATTACATTAACAGACCTTGTCCCAAAAAAAAATGGAAACTGAACAACTGAATGAAAAATAAGTTAAGACAAAAATCAAAAAGGAAATTTAAAATGTGTCAAAACTGAATGAAAATGAATACACAGCATACCCAACCTTATGGGATGCAATGAAGGCAGTTCTAAGAAGCAAGTTCACAGCACTAAGTGCCTACATAAAAAAAAAAAATTAGAACCAGCCTGGTCTACAAGAGCTAGTTCCAGGACAGGCTCCAAAACCACAGAGAAACCCTGTCTCGAAAAAAATAAAAACAAGCAAACAAACAAAAAAAAATTAGAGAGATCTCATACTTAGCAATGAGCTCTAGAACAGCAAGAAGAAATGGCACGTGGTCTGGGCCTCAACCTGTGGCCTTGTTGGTATCTGTGGACTGGGCCACAACCAGAGCCACACTGGTCTGAGTGGCCTGTGCTGCACCGGGGTCTTGGTGTTGTTCAACAACACTGCTGCTGCCAAGGGCCACATCTGGCTCTCTGTTCCTATAGCAGCCAGGGTCTGAGACAACATCTGTGGTTCTTGTTACAACCAAAGGCCATGTGGTGGCCTGCGATCGGATCAGCCACCTGTAACCATGCTGGTGCCCAGGGGCCATGCTGCAACCAGGGCCACACAGATGTGAGTGGCACATGCTACTACCTGGTGCCGTGCTGGCATCCAGGCCAGGGCTGGAGCTGGTGCCATGCCTGTGTCTGTGACCCTATTGCCGCCAGGGTCTGTGTTGATGTCCATGGCACCTGTTGCCATTGAGAGCTATCCTGATTCCCAGGGCTGTCACCTGGAACTGTGTTGGTGTCAATGACCACGGTGCCACTGGGGCCCTGGTAATATCTAGACCCAGGCTGGTACCAAAGACCTTGTCTGAATATGTATTCCTACCACAGTTAGGGTCTATGTTGAAGTCTGTGACCACAAGGAGGCCCAGAGTCTAGGTCACAATCTCTGGCCTTGTTGGGATCTGGGCGCCATGATTCAGTTGGGGTCATTTAGATCTGAGTGGCCTGTGCTTCTACCCAATGCCGTGGTGACTTGTGATGAGAGCTGCAGCTGAGGGCCATGTCTAGGTTTGTGGTCTCATCATGCTGAGGTCTGTGTTGAAGTACGGAAAGTCACATGGAAGCCCGGGGTTGAGGCCACAACCTGTGACCATGTTGGTGTCCGGGGCTTTGGCGTCACCCGAGCCATCCTGATAAGTGGCCAGTGCTTCCACCTGGAGTTAGATCATCTAGCCCAATTTGCTGCCAAGGGCCATGTCTGGGTCGGTGGTCCACCTGCAACTAGGGTCTGTTGATGTCTGTGGCCTGTTTCATTTCAGGAGGCCATAGGAAGTGTGGGTGGTGAAATCAGTGGTCTAAGCTGAGCCGGCCCCACCCTTCACTAGCCCTGCCTCTCACTGGACCCTGTAGCAAGAGAGCTGGCCCCGACCCTCATAGGAGAGTCAGTCCATGCACTGGGAGAGATGGACAAACCCCGTACCACAGGTGAAAGAGAACTGAACCTGATGGCACCGGCATAGGGTAGCTGGCTCTGCCCCCTCCTCTGAGGTGGGCAGTCCCAGTAGTCTGGTTTGTCCAGCTCAGCCACCACCCAGACCCAGAGCCAGGTCTTGAGTTGGCCCACCCTAACATCTACCCCATCTAGGGCCAGCTGAAGCTCGTGAAGGGATTGGTCCTAAGGAATGGTACCTGCAGGATGTCTATAACTAGGTGTGGCTCTGGCATGCCCCAGAGGAGTTTCAGGTAGAATCCAGTGACGACAGTGTACCAAAAACCAGAGGCCTTGAACCAGTCCAGTGACTCATTGCAATGAACATTTGCCAGAAAAGCTGATTAGGAAAACATGGTATATACTATGTGACATGCCAACTCCTAATGCAACCAGGATGAATGAAGAGGTGTTGAAGAAACTGGGAAAAAAGGAGAATTGAAGAGATTTGGGGATTTTTTTAAATTTACTCTGTTCTTGTTGTTCTTTGTTTGCTTGCTTGCTTGCTTGCTTTATTTTGTTTTGTTTTGTTTTGTTTTTTTATTTTCTCGTAGTCGGGGTCACTGCAGGGATGAGGAGAGGATATAGAGTAACTGGGAGGTGAGAAATATTAGAGTTCATGATTTGAAATTTTCAAAGAATCAATAAAGAAATTATGTCTAAAAAAGAAATTGAAGAGGACTCAGACTTGTATCTACTGTTGTGTAGGGCTCAGCTGGTAGGCATATCTAGTACGTATAATGAGTTGTATTTTGACTCTATGACAATGTGTTGCCAAATGAACTCATGTGCCTTGATCGAAGGCCAAATAGTACTACAAATCTTATAATAAAAAGTAAAATCCTAATATCATTTGTTTCACACAAATAAAAGAAAATAAAAAGATGGGAAAGGGTATTCCAAGAAAATGAACCCTAGAAGCAAGCAGGCATAAGTATTTTAATATCTGACAAAAGATACTTCAAACCAAAACTAATCAGAATAGATAGGGAAGGACACTACATACCCATCAAGGGGAAAATCCACCAAGTGGATATTGCAAATCTACATGTATGCAACAAATGCGAGGGCACTCAAGGTCATAAAAGTAATGCTACTACATTTTAAATCTCATAGTGCCCCTCACACAGTCCTAGTGGGTGACTTCAATAGCCTACTTTCAGCAATATGCAGGTCTCCCAGACAAATCTAAAAAGACAAATTCTAGAGTTAAATAACATCATATATCAACTAGACCTAACAGATATCTACAGAGCATTTCGTCCAAACACAAGAGAATATACTTTCTTCTCAGTAGCTCGTGAAACATTCTCCAAAATTGACTGCATATTTGGAAACCAAGCAAGTCTTGACAGATATAAGAAAATTAACATAACACCCTGCATCCTATCTGACCACCATGGATTAAAGATGGATATCAACAAAATAAGCAACACAAAGTATACTAAGTCATGGAAATTAGGGCCAACCCATGGTGGTGAACTGCTTTAATTCCAGAACTCAGAAGGCAGAGGCAGAAGGATCTCTCTGTGAGTTCAAGGCCAGCCTGGTCTGTACAGCAAGTTCCTGGGCAGCAGAATTACATTAACAGACCTTTGTCTCAAGAAAATAATTAATGAAATCTGAACAACTGGATGGAAACTGAGTTAAGACATAAATCAAGAAAGAAATTTAAAATGTGTCAGAACTGAATGAAAATGAATACACAGCATACTCAAACTAATGGGACACAATGAAGGCAGTTCTAAGAAGCAAGTTCATAGCACTAAGTGACTACATAAAAAAAAAACTAATATTGAGCCTATAGTTCATGATCCTTGAGAAGCTAAGTAGTAAGGTGAACTCTAAGAAAAACATATATAGATCCTCCTGGAAAGTTGAAACAGACAAGATCACATGACAAAATTGGGAGTATGGGGGTGGGAGGAGAAGGGAGGGTAGAAGGGAAAGTGGCGGGGATAAGGGGAGGAGTGAGGAGAACTTGAGTGAATGGGATTGTCGAGTAGGAGAAAGGAGAGAGATGAAAGCAAAAAACATCTTGATTCAGGGAGCCATTATATGGTTAGCAAGAAACCTGGCTCTAAAGAAATTCCCAGGAATCCACAAGGATGATCCCAGCTAAGACCCTAAGCAATAGAGAGAGGGGCCCGATCTTGACTTGCCCTGTAGTCAGACTGATGAATATCTTAAATATCATCATAGAAACTTCATCCAGCAGCTGATGGAAGCAGAGACAGAAACCCGCATTGGAGCACTGGACTGAGCTCCCAAAGTCCAGTTGAAGAGTAGGAGGAATGAGAATATGAACAAAGAGGTCAAGACCATGATGGGTACACCCACTGAAACAGTCTACCTGAGCTAATGGGAGCTCACAAACTTCAATCAGAATGGGAAGGAACAAGCATAGGACCAAACTAGTCCCTCTGATTGTGGTTGACATCTGCATTGTTGGGGCAGACTGAGGGACCACTAGTGATGGCGCCAGTATTTATCACTACTGCATTTGCTGGCTTTTTGGGGAACCTATTCTCTTTGGATGTATACCATGTTTAGTCTAGAAAAAGTAGGGAGGGACTTGGAGTTTCCCCAAGGCAATGTGCCTTACCCTTTCTAAGGAGGGGATGGGGATAAAGTGGGAGGGTATGTGAACGGAATGGGTGGAGATGAGGGAGTGGGAACCTGTTTTGGTATGTATAATTAAAAAAATATATAGTTTGTTTTCTTTTTAATAAATAAATAAAAAAAGAAAAAAACAAATAAAAAACATTGGAGAGATCTCATACTAGTCACTTAGCAGCATACCTGAACAGCAAAAAGAAATAGTACCCAGAAAGAGTATACTGCAAGAAATTATCAAACTCAGAGCTGAAGCAACGAACTAGAAACAACAACAAAAATAGAAAGTAACAATGAAATGAAAAGTTGATTGTCTCATAGAAGAGAAAGTGGGAAGTACACATGAATGTATTGGCACAGGAGACCACTTCCTTAATAGAAACCCAGTAGCACAGACACTGAGAGAGACAATTAATAAATGTGACCTCCTAAAATTGAGAAACTTGTGTAAAGCAAAATCATGGTCAACAGAACAAAACAGCAGACTACAAATTGGTTCTTGGAGAACAATAAACAAGACTGACAAACTTGTACCCAAAGTATTGAAATGATGGAGAATTAATAAAATTAGAGATGAGGGGCTAGGGCTGGAGAGATTGCCCAAAGGTTAAGAGCACTGCTGCTATTCCAGAGGATCCTGGCTACATTGAGTCCCAGGACCTACATGATGGTTCACTACCATCTGTAACTGCAGTTCCAGGGATTCCACTGCCCTCTTCTGGCTTCTGTAAGCATTGCATGCATGTGTGGCAAAGACTTACATGCTGAAAACTTTTGAATACATAAATTGAAAGAATATTTCAAGGCGAGGTCCCCAGTTAGTTCTTTGGGCAGCTGAGGATAGGGAACCTGAAATGACCCTATCCTATAGCAATGCTGACGAATATCTTGCATATCACCATAGAACCTTCATCTGGGGATGGATGGAGATAGTCACAGAGACCCACACTGGAGCACTGGACTGAGCTCCCAAGTTCCCATCGAGGAGTGGAAGGAGGGAGAGCATGAGCGAGGAAGTCAGGACCACGAGGGGTGCACCCAACCACTGAGACAGTGTGGCTGATCTATTGGGAGCTCACCAAGACCAGATGGAATGAGACGGAAGAAGCATGGGATAAAACCGGACTCTCTGATCATGGCGAACAATGGGGGCTGATGAGAAGCCAAGGACAATGGCCCTGGGTTTTGATCCTACTTCAAGTTCTGGCTTTGTGGGAGCCTAGCCAGTTTGGATGTTCACCTTCCTAGACATGGACGAAAGGGGGAGCACCTTGGACTTTCCACAGGGCAGGGAACCATGACTGCTCCTTGGACTGGAGAGGGAGGGGGAGAGGAGTGGGGGGAGAGGGAGAAGGGTGGAAGGAGGGGGAGGGAAATGGGAGGCGGGGAGGCGGGGGAAACGTTGTTTTTTTTTTCTCAATAAAAAATTAATAAAAAAAAAGTAAAAAAAAAAAAAGAATATTTTAAAGAAATACAAAAGAGCCGGGCAGAGGTGGTGCAAGTCTTTAATCAGGACTCAAGAGGGAGAGACAGGTGGATCTTGTGAGTTCAAGGCCAGCCTGATCTACAGAAGAAGTACCAGGATTGCCAGAGATGTTCTACATAGATATCTTGTCTCAAAAAATAAAATAAAGTAGGAAGGGAGGAAGGAAGGAAGGCAAAAAAACCAGTGTAATTACTTGTACCTTCTCAGATAATAGTGCAATAAAACTAGAAATCAGTAGCAAGAGAAATTGCACAAAGATGTGAAAGTTGAACAATACAGTTTTGAATGAACAGTGGGTCTTTGGAGACACCAACAGGGAAGTGTAGACTTTCCTGGCATCAGATGATAATGGCTGTGATAATTTCCACAGTTGCGTGAAAACTTTTAATGATTTCCTAGATTGTAAAGTTTCCTTTCTGATGTAGTTCAACTTGGGAAAATGCACACACATCTTCAGACAGAGGCTGCATTCTTATTTAGTTGGTTTAGTCGATTACCATGGGATCCACATTGTATTGGGAGAGTGAAATTTTCCTTGGAGTGCATCAGAATGATGCACAGTTAACAAGGGCACTGGCGCCATCGGTGACAAGCTGGTCTGTGTCCACTGGGAAGAAGAGTCCTCTTATCTTGCCCCTTATTTAGTCATGACTCCAGCTAGGCAGCCTTTCCAAGACGCTTCTTGCCTATGATGCTTCGTGCCTGTGGGATTCACACTGCCCTGAATAAGACTTCACAGCCTCAGCACCCAGACTGGGAGGGAGGTATGGCAAGCTTTCCACTGCTGCTCTCTTCTCCCCACATCTACCATCCCTACACTTTGGGTGTTTCGGTTTGGTTTTAGATTTATATTTCCCCTACTTCTCTGTCAATTAAGTCTATCCCTTTTGTTATTTTTCTGTATAATACTTCTCTTGATCTTCATATACTTTTTACCATTTTTGTTTTTAATATTTATTCATGTATATTATTGTGTGGTGATTTGCCTGCATGTATCTCTGTGCCCCACATGAGTGCAATTCCCCAGGAAAACACTCAGAGATGTCCGATGCCCTAGAACTGGTATTACAGACAATTGAGGGCATCTGCATGGTGTTGGTAATCAAAGCCAGGCTCTCAGGTAGACCAGCCAGTACTCTCAACCACTGAAACATCTCAAGCCCCCATTTTCCTTCTTGGTTCAGACTTTTTCATCTGATCTAGTCAATGATTCAATCTCATGAGAATATTGCCCATCTATGACATTTTAGAATTCTAAAATCTTTAGAGGGATGTTACATTTTATAGGATTTTGCACATTCCTCTTAAAGCCTAGGTAGTCATGACATAATCTTTGAAGGTGCATTTGCTGTTTTCAAGACGCTGTATGCAGCATTCTGTCCTAGTCTCTCTCTTTCCTCCTGGACAGCACTGCAGTCTCACAAAGGAGTGTTGCAGTATTCTGTTCAAGATGGTGGCCTTGGCTTTATGTTTCCTGTATATTTCTGTTGCTTGCTATTGTTCTGCTTTTATTTATTCTGCTCCTTTATTTTAGATTTCATCTGAAATCATTTTCAATATAATTCTATTGTTTCCTAACATCTTTTATCTATTTCGCACACACATTTCTACAAGAGACACTCTACGGTTCATTTTCACAATGAACTTTTTTCATTGTCATTGCCAAGATATTCATTTGTTTTTAACATGATTGGAATTGATAGTTTTTCACTTTCTGTTGTGTGAGTTATATGCACATATGTGACTGTGTGATTGCTTGTTCGTGTGTATACAGGACAGGCACTGATATCATGTGCCTTCCTCTACCTCCTCCTAATTTTTTTGAGACAGGATCTCTCATTCAGCCTGGAGCACATCAGTTGGCTCAATCAGTTGCTCGATGGGCTTCAGGGATCCACCTGTCACCAGCCTGTCTCACCCACCACACTCAGCCTTTGCATTGGTGCTTGGTGTTTGAGCTCACTTTCCAGTGCTTGCATGACAAACACTTTGATCTCAGAGTCATCTCTCCAGCCCTACTAAGTTTCTCTATAACACAGGATGATAGACATAAAATTTAGTCTAATAGCAAACTAGACCATTGATGATCCTTTCTTTGACATTGGTTATACAGTCACATTGGCTTCTCAATTCCTATGTGCCACATGGCAAACGATCACTCCTTTCCCATAACTGTGCAGTCTGGTACACTGAGACGATCAGTTCTCCAGCTTAATATTTTTAAAGATTTTCCTTTTAAATAATTTATTTAATTTTTGTTTTATGTCCATTGGGGTTTTGCCTGCGTTCATATCAGGATGAGGCTGTCAGATCCCCTGGAAATGCAGGTACAGACAGTTATGAGTTGCTATGTGGGTGTTGGGAATGAACCTGTCTCCTCTGAAAGAGCAGCCTGTGTTTTTTACCACTGAGCCATCTCGCCAGGTTCTCTAGCTCAAATTTTTATATCCCATTTTCTCTTGTTCACTTGGTTAACTGCAAGAAGCCATTGTTACGATTTTTCATCAAGATGGGGATGGTGATAAACACTTTGACTTCCAGCACTGGAAAGCAGAGAGAGGCAAGCAGTCTCAGTTAGTTCAAAATTAGTCCGGTCTATAGAGTGAGCTCCACGACAGTCAGGGCTACACAAAGAAACCCTGTCTTGAAAAAAAATTCCATCATCTTGCTTGTGATCGTTATGCCTCATCTAAGGTTCTAAGCTTTATGACGTATAGATGATATTTGTGTATTTTTATTCTTAAATTTAAGTTTAATGTTGCTGCAAAAGTTGGTTGATTGCATGTAGTAAGTGTGTCCCCTTAGCATTTTTTTTGTGAAATAAAATTTACTTAAGGTGAAAAATTTTTTCTAGTTTGAAAATGTGCTTCTATTTTTTTAATTTTGCATCTTTCTTAATTACAGTTGAACACATATACAATGCTGTAAAGATTAATGTTTCCCATTTTCATTGTGACACTCTAGCTGTGCCCTGATCATCACTTGCACAAGGGAACTTTATCCTCTTCATTGTGTTTGATATATTTGAACTGGTATAAAATGGTGAATCTTTTAGCGCGCAGACAGAATGTGGATTTTTTCATTCTCCCTCAATGTGCCAACATGCTGACGGTTTCATTCACAGAAAGAAAAAAGAGAACACTTCCAGTTTTGCTCTCAGTAAAATTCAAATAGCCTATTCCAAATACTATGTGTCATCTGTATTTTGTGGACTGTGATTGTGATTGAATTAAGATTATCGCTGTAATGTTTCATAACTTACATAAATATTCACACAACTGGATAGCTTATTTCTCTGTTACTAATGCATCTATATCTTTGCTGAGGTTAAAATTTACTATAATTTTATTTATAAAAATATGACATATGTATGAAATTAAGTATGATAACATTTATTTTAAATTTGTCACAAATTTTTACATACACATAGCAGCTGCTCTGCTGTTTAGGAATATGCCTATTCCTCATTGTTCAAATTTCCTTTTCTTTTTTGTTTGTTTTTTCTTTGTATTTTGAGACAGGATTTCTTTGAATACCACTAACTGTCCTGAAACTTGCTTTGTAGACCAAGCTGGCCTCAATCTCACTGACATCCACCTGCGTCTGCCTCTCAAAGGCTAGGATGAAAGGACTGTGCCACCACAATCTGATAGTTTCATTTTTTTGAATGTCAAAAATAGTGCATTATAATCTTTTTAGATTTCATTTTCCATTGATAGCATCTTCCTGTACAAGTCATAGTATAAGTCTCTTTCATCTGGGTTCAGATAACATCCTGGCATTTTATCCCAGAACTCTTATTCTTTGCAGGAAAAAAATTGTAATAACATGGCTGCTGGAGGGAATTTTCAGGACCATGCTGAGTAACAAAATTATTAAAAGTTAGGGCATTTAAGGGGAGATACAGAGCAAGGAGAAAAGATGAGCAGAAAACAAATTTCAGGTGAATGGCGAGGAGGATGACAATCAATCCAGGATATCACTTGGGAAGATGTGAATGATGCAAGAAATAAATGTGGGTCAGCAAAAGCCATATGTCACAGTAGAGATGAGATGTGTTTTCAAAGCTTAGAGGAGGGTGGGTGCAGTCTAACTATAAATTTGTGACAGTGGCAAACAATGACAAGTCATGAAACAAGTTGAACACTGATATAAGGAAAAACTGGGATTGGGGAAGAACAATATCTCTGTGTAGTGGAATTCATTAAGTAATTTAAATGTTGATCACTCATAATAAATACCTTGGCAATGGTAGGGACTCTTTTCAAGGCACTTGTGGTGCATGGAGAAATTCAGAAGGGCACACTGAGAAAAGTCTAATAGACCTCTCTGAATAAAAGAGAGTGCTGAGGAATCCATAGATGTCTGCAGAGAAAAAAGGTTTGTATTTCAGGTGACAGAATAATTAGATCAGTGGAGGAATGGCTCTAAAATTAATATACAGTAAAACTCTCCCAAATCCATTGAACATGGGTGATATTACTATGTTGTAAAATTTAAGGTTAAACTTCATGAGTATCATGTCTTTACCATTCTCTGTGTAACTGTGGATCTGAGATCTCTGCTTCTGCAACAGCAAAGCAGAAGAATCTTCTAATAGAAAATGTAATCCAGGTGTTGCAAAATGTATACCTCTTTGTTACAGTGAGCTTTCAGCCAGAATCGGCCTGATTTTGTCAATGACCAAATGTCACAGGAAACACACTTTTGTGAAGATGTGCTCAACACTGTGGGATACGCAGTCTCACCCTTGCTGTCACTGTCTGCATATCAGCAGCTCAGCTCTAAGTTGTCAGCGAAATAGACAAAATGAAAAGAAATGCTTCAAGACGTGCTGGTTACCCTGTAAGGTGAAATGAGAGGCAGAGTCCCACATGGAAAGTCTGAGTATTTACTCATCACTAAGCTACAGAAACGGATCTGCAGCCAAAACACTGACGTTCAAGTACACATGTTACTATATATGTGTTAGAAACAAATATTGTTATAAACATGGAAACAATATCAACTGATGAATGAAAATTCCTGGGGCTTGGAGGGATGGTTTCACAGTTAAAGACTGTTGTTGCTCTTCCAGAGTGCCAAGTTCGATTCACAGGCAAGCATATAGTGCACAGACATGCAGACAAAGTGCCCATACACAAAAATGCACTACTTTTAAAATTCTTATAACATGCAAATTTGGCTTTCACCTAGGTCCTTCAGCCTGACATAACAGTGTTCAGAGTATCGGGTGGATTCGACTGCTACTTTGCAACACTTTATTCTGTCCTCTAAGATGGTCAAGAATACCTGGAATGCAGTTGCTAAGAGGTCATCTGTGGACCTAACCTTTAAAGGATTTGGACATTTCCCCAGGCGGTGGGGCACAGGCCTCTAATTCCAGCACTGAAAAGCCAGAAGTAGGTGAATCTGTGAGTTCAAGACCAGCCTGGGATACAGAGCAAGTTCCAAAACAGCCAGTGATACTTGGAAAAACCTTGTCCAAAAAGAGAAAGAAAGAAAGAAAGAAAGAAAGAAAGAAAGAAAGAAAGAAAGAAAGAAAGACAGAAAGAAAGAAAGAAAAGAAGAAAAGAAAGGAGTTGGACATTTCATCATTTATCAGCTCTGCTCCTGAGCTGGCAATCATTATATTTTCCCACATCTGCCGTTTCAAAAATAGATTTATACTACAGTCCATTTACCTATTACTCTAGGCCTAACACATCTGACAAACATCATGCTTATAAGTAATTCCGTCTTGAGTGTCTTTCTCATATCTCAGTTATGCGTTGGTGTCATAGGGAACACATCACTGTTCATTTTATACATTTACACTTTCTTCTTTAAGCCTCATTTTAAGAAGTTGATAGATCTGTTTTTCCTGCACCTGACAATAGCTAATATAATGACGATCATATTCACGTTGATACCAGATATCGTGGCAACCTTTGACGTACCCAATTTTCTGGATGATGTCGGCTGTAAGGTTGTTTCATGTATATACAGAATTTTCCGTGGTCTGTCCATCAGTACCACCTGTATTCTAAGCACATTTCAAGCTGTCACCGTGACTCCCAGTAATTCTCAGTGGGTGTGGCTTAAGCACAAACTATCAACGTGGACGTTTGCTTTTTTACTTTGCTCCTGGTTCATTAACCTGGCCATCTATGGATATATGGTTAAAATGGTAATAGCCAAAACTAATTCTACACTAGTTGGAAATGGATTTTCACATGCTTACTGTCAAAACGGGAATTTTGGGAACAAAAATTCAGGATCATTTTTTAGTATCATATTCATGCATGATCTCTTATATGTGGGCATCATGATATGGACCAGCCTGTACATGGTAATTCTCCTTTACAGACACCACAAGAGAGCCCAGTATCTCCACAGCACAAGCCTCTCCAGCCAACAATCTCCTGAGCTCAGAGCCACTCACAGCATCTTGCTGCTGGTGAGCTGTTTTGTGATCTTGTATTGGTTGAACAATTTTATCACCCTTTATGGGTTTTATGCACAAGCAAAAATTCCAAGATTGGAGGCAGTTAATGCATTTTGGGCAACATGCTATCCAACCATCTGCCCCTTTTTAATAATGAAGAATAATAAACTTATTTTGCACTTCACTTCTTCCTTTTCAGCCCTGAGAATGACCTGTTTTCAACGTGCACGCCATGGCTGAACTGAAACCCACACTTTCTCAGGTTTGAACGTTCGTAATGATTCCCCCGAGAATAAAGAATTTGAATGTGGACCTCAAATACCTGATCTGACCTAGTTATAAACCAGACATTCTGTATGCTATTAAAATTCAAGCAGCTAACATTTTTCTTTTTTAATGTATTTATTTATTATGTCTACAATATTCTGTCTACTTGTATGCCTGCAGGCCAGAAGAGATAGACTTCATTCCAGATGGTTGTGAGCCACAATGTGGTTGCTGTGAATTGAACTCAGGACCTTTGGAAGAACAGGCAATGCTCTTAACCACTGAGCCATCTCTCCAGCACTAACATTTTTTTTCTTGAATACAACTCTGTGTTCATAATTTTAGCACTTTCAACATTTACTACTGACTAAAGTTGACACTATGGAAAAAAATGAATTCATTTTAAGTATTTTGAACAATAGTCTACTTCTCAATTTTTCTCTATTAAAATACTTCTAATCAAAAATTAATATACCCTTTGGAACTTGGGTTGTATTTTGTGAACTGTTCTGTCCTAAAGAATGTCTTTAAACCATTGAACAAATAAATTTTCCTATCTTCACTGTTACCTACCTAAGGTACTGCTGTGGGTTGGACTCTTTAGTGTTATAACTGACAGGTATACAATGAATGTCCTAGTACCATCGCTGTCTTAATTTACTGTTTCAATATGTTTTTAGTTATTTCTTTTATTTTTGAAATTATGATATAACTGCAGCATTTTCCCCCTTTTATTCTGCCCTTCAAAGCCTCCTGTATATGCCTCTCCTTTTTCTTTCTCAAATTCAAGGCCTCTTTTTTCATTGATTATTGTTACATACATGTGTGTGTGTGTGTTTGTGTGTGTGTATGTGGTCCCTAAATACATAAATACTACCTGCTCAGTCACTATAATGTTACATGTATGTATGTACTCAGGGCTGACCACTTGGTATTGGATAACCAATTGGTGTGCTCTTTTCTGGGGATGACTATTTCTCCCACTCTTGACTTTCCTTATTTGTGTACAGTTCTTTGTGTAGGATGCAGGCCTGCTACGTGTAGTCCTCACACAGCATCAATGAAATTTCTCTTTGTGACAATGGAGATCATTACAGAAAACCACAACCAATCAAAATGCAGAATAGTGAAGCCCAGTCCCATTGGCTGTATGTGCAATACAGCTTCTGCACCTAAGGCTCAGGGAACATTGATGAAGGCAGGACAGAATGTTTAAAGAGCCCATGAATGAGAGAATTGGCTGTGGGAATGTATTACCTGGAAATATCAGAAGTTGCACCCATGGAGTATCACCAACCTGGCTGTTTAATATTTGTTGTATTTTTTCTTTTTTTAAAAAAAACTTTAATTGAAATAGAATTATATCACTTTCTCACTGCCTTTTCTCCTTCCATCCCCTCCCAACTACCTTTTCTCAAACTCTTTCTTGTCATATCCGCCCATACAATTTTTTACTATTGTTACATACACATATATGCATATATATATATATATATAAATGATATAGATACAATCTGATAGGGCTGTTTCTGTTGTTTCTATAATATTTCAGCCTTGACCATTCTGTATTGGACCACAATGAAGGGGATTCATCTCTAGGTGAGAATAATTTTGTCCATAGGGACCAAAGCACACAGGTCACCACAACAGACACCCTACATATAAACCCACAAAGAAACAACCACTTGACTCACAAGAAGCCAAAAATGCAGTGTAGAAAGAAACAACCTCTTTGACAATGATTAAATAAAGACTGATGATCCATGGGTGGAGAAAAAATGTTGCATCCAAAAATCATTCCCAATTAAATTTTAAAGCTTGATACAGGACCCTGTATTCTGAAACCATTATAAGAAAAATAAGGGAAAACACTGCAGGATGTAGACACAAGAAATGCTTTCTGATTAAGACTCCAGGCCCTCGACATCCAATGTCAGCCATTGACAAATGTGATCTCAGATAACAAAAGGCTTCTTGACAGCAAAGGGAAGTAAATGAAGAGATGGCACACAAATGGGACAAAACCTTTGCTAGCTATACAACTGATAGAGGATGTATAAAGAATAAACCAAATTAAAAGACTCTTAAGAAATAAAGAAATCAAACAACCCAACCAAGGAATGAGCTACTGAAATGAACAGACAGATCTCAAAACACAGAAAACAAAAGGTCAATGAGCAGCAGGGCAGTGCTGGTGCACACCTTTAATGCCATTACTCTACAGGCAGAGGAACGCAGATCTCTGTGTGTTTGAGCCCAGCCTGGTCTACAGCGTGGGTTTCAGAGCATCCAGTAGTACACAGTGAAACCCTGTCTCAAAATAATAATAATAGTAATAATAATAATGAGTCAATGAGCATATGTAACAATAATAACTGAAGAAGACAAGATCATGAGTCTCAGATGGAGCTGTAAAGGAACATAAGAAGGGTTGGAGGGAAAAGAGGAAGGGCAGAAATGATGTAAATACAACAAGCAAGTAGAAATTTGTAGGCAGAGATGAGGGGAGGATTTGAAATGAGTGGAGGGAAGAGAAAACATGATCAAAATGTAGTGGATGAAAAAACTGAATTAAAAAGTCTGTTTATTGTATACCTTTTACATGTATATGTGTATTTAGATGCATTAGCCATCAAGTAAATGCAAAACTATAGTGAAATTCCATCTTACCCCAGTCAGAATGACGTCACTTTCTTCCTTCCTTTCCCCCTTCCAGACCCTCCCAGTTGCTCTTCCTCAGACCCCTCCTGTGACCTCCAACTCTCAAGTTTATAGGTTTTTTCTTTATTGTTATTACATAAATATGTGTGTATGTATGCACAAATACACAAGTGTGTGTGCCATCAGTCCTTATAAATATGGGAATATATACACACAAACAACATGTAGACAGCCCAACCCCACAAAGAAAACTACAGAAACTGATCACAGCTTGGAAAAGGATAGCTACCTTTTCCCAGGTATGAAGCCCCTCCCCCATAATGGGTTTCCCAATGAACAACGGCCAGTCCTGAAACCATGCACAGAAATAATAAACAACTCTTTAAATAAAAACTAAAAACTAAGAAAAGAAAAACAACCTACTTTGTGACCCAACTGTAACATTCTTTGATATTTATCCAAAAGGCTCCACATAAACATAGATCATAAAATGCTTTCTGAAGCCGGGCACGGTGGCACACACCTTTAATACAGGAATTCTGGAGGGTGAGGCATACAGATCTCTGTGAGTTTGAGGCCTGCCTAGTGTAGAGAATGGGTTCCAGGAAAATCAAAGGTACACAGAGAAACCCTGACTATAAACACGTAGATAGATAGATAATAGATAGATAGATAGATAGATAGATAGATAGATAGATAGATAGATA
>JABTXL010004558.1:460197-472120 GCA_025134845.1 Neodon shergylaensis | reverse complement strand
AGAGAGAGAGAGAGAGAGAGAGAGAGAGAGAGAGAGAGAGAGAGAGAAGGGGAAAAAGGGAGAAGTGGAGAGAGGCAGAAGTTGTTTTTTCCAGAGGAAGACAGAGAAGACAGACTAAGGCTGCAAGCAGGGAGGGAGTGGGTGTAGCTTGTCTCTTAAAGAAACAGAACAGGCCAGAAGAACCAGCAGTGAGGTGAGTTCCCCACCCGGGGCAGCAGCCCGGACACGGAGTGCAGACATTCCTTATCCCCCTATACTTCCTGGTCTTCCTGTGGGGGTTATAATCCCCGGCTACTGCCTCTCTCTTCCTACCCCACCCAGCTTGTATCCAGAAAACTCCTCCCTTCTACCTCCCTCCCCTCCTTGGGCCCATAACATCACCCAGCTCAGCCTGTTGGGCACTGGAACCCAGTCGTGAGGGCAACCGGGCAGGCGGGAGTCCCTTTGTCTCAATAGCCTTCCTGGAGCAAACTAGGTAGGCCCTTTGTTTGTGAGCTACCTGGACAGCAAGGAGATCTGATCTCGGTACCAGAAGATCCATGAGTGAGCAAGTGACCTGATCCAGTAAAAGAAGATCCATAAGGGAGCATTCGGAGGAACAGATGGGCAGGTGCCAATGCAAGAATTCACCCTGGAAAACAACATGAAACCACCACAACCCAGCAAATTTACAACAGGGGGACATGAACACCTTAATCAAGAAGAAGTAGAAAAAACTGACTTTATGAAAGTGATAAAGGCCCTTAAACAGGAGGTGAAAAACTCCCTTAAAGAAATGGATGAGAAGAATAACAAAAAGTCTGAAGAATTGAGTAAATCCGTGAATGATATTCTAGGAAACCAAGGAAAAACAAACAGATAATGGAAACAGTATAAATGGGACCTACTGAAACTGAGAAGCTTCTGTAAAGCAAAAGACTTGAAAACTGAAATTGAGGCAAGGAAGAATACAAAAACTGAGGGCCAGCTGGATATGGAAAATCAGGTAAATGAATAGAGACTACAGAAGTAACCATAACCAACAGAATACACAAGATAGAAGAAAGAATCACAGATTCTGAAGATACCATAGAGAAAATAAATGCACTGATCAAAGAAAACAGCAAGTCCAACAAACTCTCATCACAAAACATTCAGAAAATCTGGGACACAATAAAAAGACCAAACCTAAGAATAATAGGAGTAGAAGAAGGAGAAGAAGTGCAGCTCAATGGTCCAGAAAATATATTTAATAAAATTATAGAAGAAACCTTTCCCAACCTAAAGAAGGATGTAGCTATGAAGGTTCAAGAAGCATACAGAACACCGAATAGGATGGATCAAAAAAAAATCCTCTCACCATATAATAATCAAAACACAAAGCATACAGAATAAAGAAAGAATATTAAGAGCTGCAAAGGAAAAAGGCCAAGTTACTTATAAAGGGAAACCTATCAGACTTACACCTGACTTCTCTATGGAAACCATGAAAGCCAGAAGGTCCTGGATAGAGGTACTGCAGAAACTAAGAGACTATGGATGCAAGCCCAGACTACTATACCCAGCCAAGCTTTCGTTCACTATAAATGGAGAAAACAAAATTTTCCAGGATAAAAACAAATTTAAAGGCATGCACCACCACCACCAGGCAATCTCTTAATATGCTGATTAGAGGTTTCTTTGTGACTGTCATGATGTGAACCAGCCTCTGCATGATGACTCTCCTCTATTTACACAAGAGAACCAGCATCTCCACACCTCAAGCCTCTGCTGCTCTCAGTCTTCTGCACATAAGTCATGCCCAGCACCTTGTTGCTGTGTTCTTTTAATGATTGAACAACTTTGTCACTATTTATTCATTTTTTTTACTATTTATTCATTTTAAACACCTGAGAAAATCCAAGATTGGAGAGATTAGTACCAATTTTAATGACACTCAGAGAAGTTGTGAAATAGAATCAAACCAGATCTCCATCGACTGATAAATGGATAAAAGACCATGTAGTACATTTACACAGTATAATATGACCTAACTGGGAAGGAAGGAGAAAGGGAGGGAGGCAGGCAGGGAAGAAGGGATGGAGGAAGAAAAGAAGAGAAGAGAAGTGAAAATGAAAAGAAAAGAAAAAATGAAGAAACCTGCTGGTGAATGGATGAACAGGGACAACTGTTTGAAGAAATTTCTGAAAGTGTAAACATGACTGTGAACAAAGTCAACTTGCTGGGGAAGGTGCTCTCAGTGGCTCTGGGGAGAGAAAAGTCAAGTGGAGAAGCAGGTTCTTTTTATTATTTTTATTATATTATAAATAATACCAATCCTACGTCCCACTTACTCCCCTCCTTCCACTTCCCTCCCACTCTCCCCCCACACACACCCCACCATCCTCCAGCCCTAAGAGAGGACATGGTACCCTGCCCTGTGGGAAGTCCAAGGTCCACCCCCCTACATCCACGCTCAGCAAGGTATGCATCCAAAGAGAATAGGATCCCAAAAAGACGTCATGAAGTAGAGACAAATCCTAGTGCCATTGTCAGTGGCCCCTCAGTCTGCCCCAATTGTCAACAGGTTCTTATGACCTGAGTGCAGCAGATCAAGGGGATAAAGGACTGTATGAAGCTGGGGACACCAGTCGGACTCCGGTCCTAGACCGGACCCTCTATTATTCCTCTTGACCAGACCCCAACATAAACTATCTCTTTCTCTCTCTCTGGACCAACGTGGAGATGTAGAAATAAAGACACGACTCACATGGCTTTAAAGGGAGGGAGATTTTCAGTGGTGCATCATGAAGTCCTAAGCTGTAAGCGGCGTAATAACCAGGCTAGCTTAATATGAAACAGCAAATTTTAATGAAGGGATAGCTTACAACACCAGGGATCCAGCAATGAGCAGGAGATACAAAAAAGAGAGTGGGGGGGCTCACGCCCCCCAGATTTATATGTAAACATTAACCCGAGGTGAACACGCCCCCCCCAATGGGTTGGGCTATCCCTACACTGAGTTCACATTCTGAAGAATTCCTCTTATTTTATTCTCCAAACAGCTTTTATATCAAAACATAAACTGAGTGGGAAATACACCAGCATTCTGTCTCCTAGGTAACTGGGAGAATGGCTTTTGTCAAGTCCACAACTACCTGTCAGCTGTGTATGCTAGCTGCCACTTAGGTTTGAATTACCATCTCTATCAGGCATCCTCCAAATTACAAAGAAAGGAGCAAAAACATCCTGACGTTTTCTTAGGTAGGGAAGGCCTGTTTGGTAGGCTATGTGACCATCCTCAGATATTGACTATGGCTTTAGAGCCTGGATGCCACATCATATAGAAATATGGACCTATAGACAACAGGCAAAAGACGCCTTCACCTAATCCGCCAGTGTCCTACAACCCCTCCCTCACCCAGCAAGGCATTTCTGTGGTCCCTGACCTTAGCAGAGATCTGCATGAAATCTTGTAAAAGAAATTACAGCTCAGAGAAATTTGCCCTTTCACTCAAACTTCCAAAACTCATTGCATAGGTAATTATAATATAATCTTGTAACAAGTATTTGTAGTTTTGCAGTTACTGTCCCCAACATTTTTGTTTGCCTGTTTGCTTTTCAAGACAGAGTTTCTCTGTGTAGCCCTAGCTGTCCTGTAACTTGCTTTGTAGACCAGGCTGGCTTCAAACTCGCAGAGAACCAACAGCCTCTGAGTGCTGTGATTAAAGGTGTGGCACACCACACACAGCAACAACATTTGAATCCTGATGCTGTCTCTACAAGGATTGATTGACTTTAGATTCACGTCTCATTCTCAGTTGTTTCCTATTACTCTGCTTTTGTCTTTGGATTCAATGCCCTACCTCAGGGTCCATTTTTAATTTCTCTTAATGTCATTGCATCTTCAAACCTCTCATCCATTATCCACACATATTCCTGTCACAGAGACTCTGTAATTTCTTTCCTTTAAAAATTATTTAAAACTAACTAATTTACGTTTATTTCATGTGTATTCATGTTTTGCCTGTGCATACATCTGTGTGAAGGTGTCAGATCCCTGAAACTGGAGTCAGAGGCATTTCCCTAGCCGTGTAATTCATTTTCATGATAAGGCCATTCATTACATAATTACTAATATGTGATTTCTGTTTTCAATGTACTGAGAAATACTTGTGTAATTTCTCTAAAATTCATAATTACTGCAGAAAAGGGAAAATTTTCCACAAAATGAGCTATGACTTTCAGTGTTGTTTATCACCCGCATCCTGTGGGTCTGGTAGAGACAGATCTGTATGTGTGGTGATTGTGCTATGAGAGTTACCTATCTTAAAGATATGAATGGTCTCAAGACCAGGGATACTGGAACATGCCTTTAACCACAGCATTCGGGAGGCAAAGGCAGGCCAGTATGAGGCCAGTCTGATCTACATAGTCTTAGACAGCCAGGGATACTTGTGGAGAAGCTGTTTTCTGTGTGTGTGTGTGTGTGTGTGTGTGTGTGTTATATAAATGGTCTCACTCAGACCACTTAAATGCTATTTCTCTCATGTCTGTCAGTTTTGTCAAGTACTGTAAGACTTCTTGAAATATCCCATTATATGCTTTCGCTTTGTAATTTTCTAAGTTTGATATTCTGTATAGAATTACATGTCATAGTATTTCTGTACCTGTTAAATTTATTAAAATGCCATACAGCATGGCTTTCATGGGAGGTTTATTGGAAAAGGAGAGAGAAGGAGCAGAAAGGGGACAGAGAAGGGTTCAGAGACTGGTCTCAGGGGTCAAAAGTAGCAGAAGAGAGAGAGGGAGAAAAAGAGAAAGAGATGGAAGGTGGGCAAGACCCACCGTTTAAAGGGAACATAGCAAATGTACACAGGGGTGCTCTAGTAGCTGCAGCTGAGGAACTATCCTGTCAAGACCCCTACGGTAGGCCACTACAGATGCCTGAGTGCTAACAGTGAAAGACCCCTGGATCGGAGAGACTCTCACTCAAGTCTCAGGATCACTCGACCCCCCAGGAACTCATGAGAGACCATCCTTGCTGCAATCATACGAGGTTTATTGACAGGACAAGAACCAGTGCACTGGGGCCGAAACTCATTTCCCACGCAGGGGTAGAATTCGACCCGAGTAGCTAGCAGAAGGGGTATTTAAGGGAAGAAACCATAACCCAATAACCCAAAAGGAGTAGGGGGCGTCATTGAAAAATTCCAAAAATACTAATGATAATCACAAGGGGGTAACTCCCTGTTTCTCAAGATTATAATCTAACTCTATGGTCAGCTAGTTCCTAAAACAGACTCAATGAACCAGCTAACCTAGAATTTTGGTTCTTCTCTCCCTGCTAGATTTTTGGCTCTACTCTTTCTGCTACAGGGGTCTGAATTTATCTGGGTCTTTGAATTGTACCCAAATTTAAATTTGCTATAATTAAAGACGTGGAAATGCAAGGAATGCTGAGAATGGAATGAATAGTCTTCCTAGTGAAGAGCACAGCAATTGGTTGTCCAATACCAAATGGTCCGCCCTGAAAACAAAAATGGAACTAACATTATAGAGACTGAGCAGGTCATATTTATGTACTTAAAAATTCCACACATTGTAGGGCCATGTTATACAGGCCCATATTTTTGTATTGAATGGCAGCCAAATTTTTAGGCCACAGTTTGCACCTGGCCACACAGGTGGTGGTCACCTTGCCACCATCCTAAACAAACTGAAGCCATCCTAAACATTACCAGGATATGCTAATGTTGCTCTGCTCCTTCTTTGTAATTTTGGAAGATCACCTGGAAAGAGGCAGTCCTTGGCTACCTACGAAATAGAATGCGAATGAACTTTTTCCTCAGTTTACATTTTTGGTATAAAAGCTGTTTGGAGAATAAACGCGGGTGAATTTTCAGGATGTGAACTCAGGATTTCATGAGGGACCCCTGAAAACTCCTCCCGATAAAATGATGTAGTTGTGTCTTTATTTTCATGCTTCCTGGCTGGTCCAGAGAAATAATTTATGGTCCAGGATGGTCCCAGATCACAATAAATACATTATATGAATACATGACAGCAATTAAAGAAAAAAGGCCATGGATTTGAACAAGAGAAAGAGAGAGGACACATGGGAGGATAAGGAGGGTGGGAAGAGAAGGTGAATTGATGTAATTACCTTATAATCTCAAAAATATATTTATATATTTAACATTAATAAGAAGATAAATAATACAATTTGAATGTAAAAAAGACATGGGATTGCTTAAGAAAGTAATTCTATTCCCTTATCAGTATCCTTGTGTGGCATTATTTTTTAAGATGACATATTTCTGTTGGTTAGTTGAACAACATTTTACTACTATTTTTATCCATCTTCTGAAATGTTCATACATTTATACAATATGTTTGGATGATTTAGACCCATCACAACCTCCTACCCACTCCCTTTGTGACCCCCCAAGTCATTCCATTTACTTATTTATTTGTTGATTTGTGTATTTGTTTGTTCAAGGCAGTGTTTTCTCTGTGTAGTCCTCACAGTCCAAGAATTCACTCTGTAGACCAGGCTGGCTTCAATCTCAGAGATCTGTCTGCCTCTATGCCTGCCTCCCAAATACTGAGATTAAAGACATGTGCTACCACTGTTTGGCCATTTCTTTCATTTTATGTCCAGATGTTTTGCTTGCATGTATATCTGCAACCATGTGTGCAGCGCCTGAGAGGCCAAATCCTCTTGAGCTGTAGTTACAGATGGTTGTTTGCAGCTATGTGCATGCTGCAAACTGAACCCAAGTTATTTTGACCTCTGAGCCAACGTCTTCCCAGCTCCTTTGTCATTCTTTTTCCACCTAAACTGTCTACATGTTCCTTAACATTAAATCTCATACAGCATATGCAATGTAGTAAAGAGCAAATATCTAATGTTCCCCTGAGGAGTGGAGTTATGTGCTCATCAGCATTTACACAATGTAATTGTACCTGACAATGACCTCTGACCTGTTTGCATTTTTGTTAAATCATGGATATAATAACAGGTAGCTGGAATGTCATGCTTGACTGATGATATATGCTACATTTGAAATCTGATAGAAAAATCATACGTTTATGATGTGGGATTCCCCTCTGTATGCTCTGATTACCATAAATGAATAAAGACAACTGGCTTGGCCTGATAGGGTAGAACAGAGCTAGGCGGGGAAGACAGAACTGAATGCTTGAGAGAAAAGAGGGCAGAGTGAAAGAGAAGCCATGTAGCTGGAGCCAGATGAAAGTTTGGCCAGTAAGGCACAGCCACATGACAATACACAGATTAATAGAAATGGGTTAAATTATGTAAGAGTTAGCCAAGAAGAAGCTAGAGTTATTGGGCCAAGCAGTGATTTGATTAATACAGTTTCTGTGTGATTATTTCAGGGAGAAGCAGCCAGGAACAAACAAGCACCCTCCTTGCTACATATTTAGTCTCTGTAGTCCAATTTGATTTTTGTTATTGTTGTTAATTTATTGAGCCTTTATGTAGGCTTATTGACAAATACATACCACATTTGCACGTTTTATTATGACATTTACATCCACAAATGTGACTTTCAATATACTCTCCCATGGCTTACATCTGTATCACTCTCCAACACCCATTGCTTACACATGGCTAAGAGTCTCCCTTTGGGTCTGTAAATTTCTCTACCAGATTCCACATGTGAGCACATATATGGTGTTTACCTGAGTGAGACTGCCTTATTTCACATAGCACGATGACCTGCAGTTCTGTTCATTTCCTGGCAAATAATAGAAATGGTGACAGAATATATATTTCTCTGAGAATGTGGTCAACACTGGGGCACATTTACTAGCAACTGTCCCTTTGTGTTCTGCAGCTCTTCACAGGGACCGAGCTCCTAAACTGCTTCAGAAATTTGTTAGTGACAGAGGACTGGACTCAGAGACAAAACCCAAGTGGAGAATCTACTTTTGGGGAAAATTGTTTTTATTCTTTTCATTTACGTGTACAAGTGTTTAACCTGCATGTATGTTTGTGTGGTATGTGCATGTCTGGTGCCCACAGAGGCCAGAAGAAGGTATCACATTCTCTAAAACTGGAGTTAAAAACAGTAGTGAGCCCCCAAGTGAATGCAAGGAATCAAACTTGGGTCCTCTAGAAGAGCCACTAGTGCTCTTAACTGCTGAACCAACTCTACAGTCCCTTTACTGAGACTATGAAGATAAATACCTTGGGAGAGTGTTGCATACAATCGAAACTCTAAAGATATTTAAATACTCATGTTACTGTCTCTGTTTTACACAGTCTTCTTGTAAAGGTCAGACCTTTCAAACAGGAATTTTTAAATACTGTTTTTTAAATGAGCTACTGAATAAAATCTCTAAGACATGCAAATTTGCGTTTCCGCTTATTAACAGATCCTGCCACTTAATATAACAGCACACAGAAGATTTTTGCATTAAGCAACCTGCTTCAACACCTTCTGTGCTCTGATGTTCTCAAAAGACTCCCTGGAATGTAGTTCCAGGAGGCATCAAGTCTGGACATGAGAAACAAAGGAGTTTGACATTTCTCCAACCTTCTCTCCTCCTGAAGTGTCAATCAGTATATTTCCCCACAAACATCACTATATAATTAGTTATAATTAAACCCACTTAGATTTCAGTGAAGGCCTGACAAGCCTAATAATATTTAAAACATCACTGAGGTGATGTCTCCAAGCAACGTCATCTTGCAGGGGTTCCTCGTATCCCAGCTCTGTGTGGGTGTCATAGGGAACTCACTGCTCTTCATGCTGTATTTGTACAGCTTCTTAGTCAGATCCCGCTTTAGCAGACCTATCGATCCCATTTTCATGCACCTGGTGCTTGTCAACATGTTGACAGTCATATTTGCTATGATATCATATATCATGTCATCCTTTGGAGTCAGACACTTTCTGGACGATGACAGCTGTAAGGCAGTTTTATATGTGTTCAGAGTCACCCGGGGTTTGTCCATCTGCACTACCTCCATTCTAAGCACGTTCCAAGCCATCACCATCATTCCCAGTAACTCTAAGTGGACATAGCTTAAGCCTAAACTGTCTACATGGACTTGTTGCTCCCTCCTGTTTGCCTGGCTCATCAACCTGCTCATATATGTGCACGTCATTGAGACTGTGGTAGCTAAAATCAATTACACTGATGTTGGTGATGGATATTATCATGTTTTCTGTAAAATAAGACTACTTGATTTCCGCACTACGGAATTATTCCTGGGTGTTATCCTAACAGGAGACGTTCTCTTTATGACCATCATGATGTTGACCAGTTTCTATATGGTGACTCTCCTTTACAAACTTCGCAAGGGAGCCCGGCATCTCCGTAGCCAAAGCCTCTCCTGCAAGACAACTCCTGAGCTCAAAGCCACTCACAGCATCTTGCTGCTGGTGAGCTGTTTTGTGATCTTTTATTTGTCAAACAACTTCATCACCCTTTATGGGTTTTTTTTTTATTTTTTATTAAAGATTTCTGGCTCTTCCCCACCTCCGCCTCCCCTTTCCCTCCCCCTCCCCCAATCAAGTCCCCCATCCCTCCTAAGCCCAAAGAGCAGTCAGGGTTGCCTGCCCTGTGGTAAGTCCAAGGACGACCCACCTCCATCCAGGTCTATTAAGGTGATCATCTAAACTGCCTAGGCTCCCACAAAGCCAATAGGTGCAGTAGGATCAAAAACCCATTGCCATTGTTCTTGAGGTCTCAGTAGTCCTCATTGTCCACTATGTTCAGCGAGACCGGTTTTATCCCAGGCTTTTTCAGACCCAGGCCAGCTGGCCTTGGTGAGTTACCAATAGAACATCCCCATTGTCTCATTGTGTGGGTGTACCTCCCGCGGTGGTCCTGAGTTCCTTGCTCGTGCTCTCTCTCCTTCTACTCCTGATTTGGACCTTGAGATTTCAGTCCGGTGCTCCAATGAGGGTCTCTGTCTCTGACTCTGTCTCCATTCATCGCCTGATGAAGGTTAATGTTCAGGAGGATGCCAATATGTTTTTCTTTGGGTTCTCCTTCTTATTTAGCTTCTCTTAGAACCTGAGTTATAGGCTCAATGTCCTTTATTTATGGCTAGAAACCAAATATGAGTGAGTACATCCCATGTTCCTCTTTTTGGGTCTGGCTTACCTCACTCAGGATAGTGTTTTCTATTTCCATCCATTTGCCTGCAAACTTCAAGAAGTCCTTGTTTTTTACTGCGGAGTAATACTCTAATATGTATATATTCCATACTTTCTTCATCCATTCTTCAATTGAAGGGCATCTAGGTTGTTTCCAGGTTCTGGCTATTACAAACAATGCTGCTATGAACATAGTAGAGCATATACTTTTGTTGTATGATAAGGCCTCTCTTGGGTATGTTCCCAAGAGTGGTATTGCTGGGTCCAGGGGTAGGTTGATCCCGAATTTCCTGAGAAACCTCCACACTGCTTTCCAGAGTGGTTGCACAAGTTTGCATTCCCAACAGCAATGGATGAGTGTACCCCTTTCTCCACAACCTCTCCAGCAAAGGCTATCATTGGTGTTTTTGATTTTAGCCATTCTGACAGGTGTAAGATGATATCTTAAAGTTGTCTTGATTTGCATTTCCCTGATCTCCAAGGAAGTTGAGCATGACCTTAGGTGTCTTTTGGCCATTTGAACTTCTTCTGTTGAGAGATCTCTGTTCAGCTCAGTGCCCCATTTTCTGATTGGGTTGATTAGCCTTTTACGGTCTAGTTTCTTGAGTTCTTTATATATTTTGGAGATCAGACCTTTGTCCGTTGCGGGGTTGGTGATGATTTTCTCCCAGTCAGTGGGTTGCCTTTCTGTCTTAGCGACAGTGTCCTTTGCTTTACAGAAGCTTCTCAGTCTCAGGAGGTCCCATTTATTCAATGAGGCACTTACTCTCTGTGCTGCTGGGGTTATACGTACGAAGTGGTCTCCTGTGCCCACGTGTTGTAGAGTACTTCCCACTTTCTCTTCTATCAGGTTCAGTGTGTTCAGACTGATATTGAGGTCTTTAATCCACTTGGACTTGAGTTTTGTGCATGGTGATAGATATGGATCTATTTTCATTCTTCTACAGATTGACATCCAGTTTTGCCAGCACAATTTGTTGAAGATGCTCTCTTTTTTCCATTGTATACTTTTAGCTCCTTTATCGAAAATCAGGTGCTCATAGGTTTGTGGGTTATCGTCAGGGTCTTCTATTCGATTCCATTGGTCGACTTCTCTGTTTTTATGCCAATACCAAGCTGTTTTCAATACTGTAGCTCTGTAATACAGTTTGAAGTCAGGGATGGTAATGCCTCCAGACGTTCCTTTATTGTATAAGATTATTTTGGCTATCCTGGGATTTTTGTTTTTCCATATAAAGTTGATTATTGTCTTTTCCAGATCTGTGAAGAATTTTGATGGGATTTTGATGGGGATTGCATTGAATCTATAGATTGCTTTTGATAGAATTGCCATTTTTACTATGTTGATCCTCCCAATCCAAGCGCAAGGGAGGTCCTTCCATTTTCTGGTGTCCTCTTCTATTTCTGTCTTCAAAGACTTAAAGTTCTTGTTAAATAGATCTTTCACTTCCTTGGTCAGGTTTACCCCAAGATATTTTATGCTCTTTGTGGCTATCGTGAAAGGTGATGCTTCTCTGATTTCCCTCTCGGTTTTTTTATCCTTAGTGTATAGGAAGGCAACTGATTTTTTGGAGTTGATCTTGTATCCTGCCACATTACTAAAGGTGTTTATCAGCTGTAGGAGTTCTTTGGTAGAGTTTTTGGGGTCGCTTATGTATACTATCATATCATCTGCAAATAACGACAGCTTAACTTCTTCCTTTCCAATACGGATCCCTTTGATCCCCTTATGTTGTCTTATTGCTATTGCTAGAACTTCAAGCACTATATTGAAGAGGAATGGAGAGAGTGGACATCCTTGTCGTGTTCCTGATTTTAGTGGGATG
>JABTXL010004558.1:411455-448739 GCA_025134845.1 Neodon shergylaensis | reverse complement strand
AAAAAAAAAAAAAAAAAAAAAAAAAAAAAACAGAAAAAAAAAAAGAAGGAAATTGAGGAGGATACCAGAAAATGGAAGGATCTCCCTTGCTCTTGGATTGGGAGGATCAACATAGTAAAAATGGCAATTCTACCAAGGGCCTTTTATAGATTCAATGCTTTAAAATGCTAATTAACCCAATTATAAAATAGGGCACTAAACTGAACAGAGAATTCTATTTATTTATTTATTTATTTATTTATTTATTTATTTATTTATTTATTAAAGATTTCTGTCTCTTCCCCACCGCCGCCTCCCCTTTCCCTCCCCCTCCCCCAATCAAGTCCCCCTTCCTCGTCAGCCCAAAGAGCAATCAGGGTTCCCTGCCCTGTGGGAATTCCAAGGACCACCTACCTCCATCCAGGTCTAGTAAAGTGAGCATCCAAACTGCCTAGGCTCCCAAAAAGCCAATAGGTGCAGCAGGATCAAAAACCCATTGCCATTTGAACAGAGAATTCTTAACAGAAGAAATTCAAATGACCAAAAGACATTTAAGATCATGCTCAACCTCCTTGGTGATCGGGGAAATGCAAATTAAAACAACTTTGAGATACCATCTTACACCTGTCAGAATGGTCAAAATCAAAAACACCAATGATAGCCTTTGCTGGAGAGGTTGTTGTAGAGTAAGGGCCACACTCATCCATTGCTGGTGGGAATGCAAACTTGTGCAACCACATTGGAAATCAATGTGGCGATTTCTCAGGAAATTCGGGATCAACCTACCCCAAGATCCAGTAATACTACTCTTGGGAATATATCCAAGAGATGCTCTATCATATGACAAAAGCTTTTGTTCAACTATGTCCATAGCAGTATTATTTTTAATAGCCAGAACCTGGAAACAACCTACATGTCCTTCAATGGAAGAATGGATGAAGAAAGTGTGGAATATATACATATTAGAGTACTACTCAGCAGTTAAAAACAATGACTTCTCGAATTTTGCATGCAAATGGATGGAAATAGAAAACACTATCCTGAATGAGGTAACCCAGACCCAAAAAGATGAACATGGGATGTACTCACTCATAATTGGTTTCTAGCCATAAATAAAGGACATTGAGCATATAATTTGTGATCCTAGAGAAGCTAAATAAGAAGGTGAACCCAAAGAAAAACATATAGTCATATGCCTGGATATGGGAAGTAGAGAAGATTGCCGGGCAAAACCTGGGAACTTGGGGGTGAGGTGGCATGGGCCTAAGGGGAAATGGGGTGAGAAACGTGAGAAGGGGAGAATGGTGGGAGCTTAGTGGAATAGGATGATGGATGGTTGGGATAAAGGAAGGGTGGACACGGGAGCAGAGAAATATATATCCTAATTAAGGGAGCCATCTTAGGGTTGGCAAGAGACTTGACTCTAGAGGGGCTCGTAGGTGTCCAGGGAGATGTCCCCAGCTAGTACCTTGAGAAACTGAGGAGAGGGAACCTGAAATGACCCAATCCTATAGCCATACTGATGAATATCTTGCATATCACCTTAGAACCTTCATCTGGCGATGGATCGAGATAGAGACAGAGACCCAAATTGGAGCATCGGACTGAGCTCTTAAGATCCAAATGAGGAGCAGAAGGAGGGAGAACATGAGCAAGGAAGTCAGGACCACGAGGGGTGCACCCACCCTCTGTGATAGTGGAACTGATCTATTGGGAGCTCACCAAGGCCAGTGGGACTGGGACTGAATAAGCATGGGATGAAACCAAACTTTCTGAACGTGGCGGACAATGAAGGCTGATGAGAAGCCAAGGACAATGGCACTAGGTTTCGATCCTGATACATGAACTGGCTTTGTGGGAGACTAGCCTGTTTGAATGCTCACCTTCTTGGTCCTGAATAGAAGTGGGAGGACCTTGGACTTCCTGCAGGGCAGGGAATCTGGACTGCTCTACATTCTTGAGAGGGAGGGGGAATGGAGTGGGGGGGAGGGGGAGAGGGGTAGGGGAGTAGGGGGAGGGGACGATGTGTGGGAGGAGGGGGAGGGAAATGGGAAACGGGGAGGAGGTGGTAATTTTTTTTCAACCAACTAAAAAAATAAACAAAAATAAACAAATAGAATACACACAAAAAATAAAAAATAAAAAAAACACAAAAATCCATATAAATACAACAAATATTAAACAGCAAGGTTGGTGATACTCCATGGGTGCAACTTCTGATATTACCAGGTATTATAATCCCACAGCCAATTTTCTCATCCACGGGCTCCTTAAACCTTCTGTCCTGCTTTCATCAATGTTCCCTGAGCCTTAGGTGCAGAAGCTGTACTGCACATACAGCCACTGGGACTGAACTTCACTATTCTGCATTTCGACTGGTTGTGGTTTTCTGTAATGATCTCCATTGTCACAAAGAGAAATTTCATTGATGCTGTGTGAGGATTACACTTAGGAGGCCTGCATCCTCCACAAAGAACTGTACACAACTAAGAAAAGTCAAGAATGAAAGAAACAGTCATCCCCAGGAAAGAGCACACCAATTGGTTATCTGTTGTGATCCAGCTGCCCTCACTACCTCTGACTGGCAGAGGCAGTGGTCTGTAATTGACAAGGATGTTTGTGTTCTTTCTGGCCGGTGGGTCTCCACAGAAGGAGTAGAGGTATAAAAGGTTGCTGGGCAAAATAAAGGTTGCTGTTCTTCCACCTGAAAAGAAACCTCCGTGTCTCAATCCCGTCACCCCCTGCCAGGCTCGGCTGTCCAGGCTGCGCTGTCTGCAGCAGTTATCCAATACCAAGTGGTCAGCCCCGAGTACATACATCCATGTAACATTATAGCAACTAAGCAGGTACTATTTATGTATTTAGGGACACAATACACACACACACACACACACAAATAGACACACATGTATGTGACAATAATTAATGTAAAATTGGCCTTGAATTTGAGGGAAAAAAAGAAGAAGCATATACAGGAGGGTTTGAAGGGCAGAAAAGAAGGGGGAGAAATGCTGAAGTTATATCATGAGTTCAGAATAAAAGAAATAACTAAAAACATAGGGAAACAGTAAATTAAGACAGCGATGGTACTAGGACATCCACTGTATACCTGTCAGTTATAACACTAAAGAGTCCCACCCACAGTAGTACCTTAGATAGATAACAGTTAAGACAGGGAAATTCATTTGTTCAATGGTTAAGACATTCCTTAGGACAGAACACTCCACAAAAAACAACCCAAGTTCCAAAGGGTATTTTAATTTTTGATTAGAAGTATTTTAATAGAGAAAAATTGAGAAGTAGACTATTGTTCAAAATACTTATAATGAATTTATTTTTCCCAAAGTGTCATAACTTGAGTCGGTAGTAAATGTTGAAATTATCAAAATTATGAACACAGAGCTGTATTCAAGAAAAATGTTAGCTCCCTGAATTTTAATAGCTTTCAGAATATCTGAGTCATAACTAGGTCATGTCAGGTATTTGAGGTCCACATTTGTTGTGATCCAGCTGCCCTCACTCCCCCTGACTGACAGCGGAACTTCCTGTAGTCTGTAATTGACAAGGATGTTTGTGTTCTTTCTGGCAGGTGGGTCTCCACAGAAGGAGTAGAGGTATAAAAAGTTGCTGGGCAAAATAAAGGCTGCTGTTCTTCCACCAGAAAAGAAGCCTCCATGTCTCCCCGCCAGTCTGGGCTATCCAGGCTGCGCAGGCCGCAGCACACATTCAAATTCTTCATTCTCAGGGGAATCTTTAAGAAGTGTACAAACAATGAGAAAGTGTGGGTTTCAGTTCAGCCACGAAGTGCACGTTGAAAACAGGTCATTCTCGGTGCCAAAAAGGAAGAAGTGAAGTGCAAAAGAAGTTTATTATTCTTCATTATTAAAAAAGGGCAGATGGTTGGATAGCATGCTGCCCAAAATGCATTAATTCCCTCCAAATTTACAATTTTTGTTTGTGCAATAAACCCATAAAGGGTGATAAAGTTGTTCAACCAATACAAGATCACAAAACAACTCACCAGCAGCAAGATGCTGTGAGTGGCTCTGAGCTCGGGAGATTGCTGGCTGGAAAGGCTTGTGCTGCGGAGATACTGGGCTCTCTTGTGGTGTCTGTAGAGGAGAATTACCATGTGCAGGCTGGTCCACATCATGATGGCCACAAAAAAGAAATCGTATATGAATATGATGGTTATAAATGGTTCTGAATTTTCGTCCCTATAATGCTTGCTTTGACAGTAAGCATGTGAATACACACATCCAGCTCGAGTAGAATTGGTTTTGGCCATTACCGTTTCAACCATATATCCATAGATGGCCAGGTTAATGAGCCAGGAGCAAAGTAAAAAAGAAAACGTCCACGTTGATTGTTTGTGCTTAAGCCAAGCCCACTGAGAATTACTGGGAGTCACGGTGATGGCTTGAAATGTGCTTAGAATACAGGTGGTACTGATGGACAGACCGCGGGCAATTCTGTATATACATAAAACAACCTTACAACCGACATCATCCAGAAAATTGGGTACTCCAAAGGATGACACAATATCCGGTATTAAAATGAACACGATCGTCACCATATTAGCTATTGTCAGGTGCAGGAAAAACAGATCTATCAACTTCTTAAAATGAGGCTTAAAGAAGAAAGTGTAAATATATAAAATGAACAGTGATGTGTTCCCTATGACACCAATGCATAACTGAGATATGAGAAAGACCCCCAAGACGGCATTACTTATAATCATGATGTTCATCAGATGTGTTAGGCCTGGAGTGACAGATCAATGGACTCTATCATAAATCTATTTTTGAAACGGCAATTTTGGGAAAATTAATGATTGCCAGCTCACGAGCAGAGCTGATAAGTGATGAAAGTCCAACTCCTTTCTTTTCTTTTTCTCTCTCTCTCTTTTTTATTTTTTGTCCCTTTGGACAGGGTTTTTCCAAGTATCACTGGCTGTCCTGGAACTTGGAACTTGCTCTGTATCCCAGGCTGGTCTTGACCTCACAGAGATCCACCTATCTTTGTCTCTTAAGTGCTGGAATTAGAGGCCTGTGCCCCACCGCCTAAAGAAATATCCAAATCCTTTCAAGGTTAGGTCCACAGATGACCTCTAACAACTGCATTCCAGGTATTCTTGACCATCTTAGAGGACAGAATAAAGTGTTGGAAAGTAGGCAGTCGAATCCACCCGATCCCCTGAACACTGTTTTGTCAGGATGAAGGATGTGTTGACCTAGGTGAAAGCCAAATTTACAAGTTATAAGAATTTTAAAAGTTATGTAATTTTGTGTATGGACACTTTGTCTGCATGTCTGTGCACTATATGCTTGCCTGGGAATTGAACCCTGGCACTCTGGAAGAGCAACCAACAGTCTTTAACTGTGAAACCATTCATCCAAGCCCCAGGATTTTTCAATCATCAGTTGATATTGTTACCATGTTTATAACAATATTTGTTTCTAACACATATATAGTAACATGTGTACTTGAATGTCAGTGTTTTGGCTGCAGATACGTTTCTGTAGCTTAGTGATGAGTAAATACTCAGACTTTCCATGTGGGACTCTGCCTCTCATTTCACCTTACAGGGTAACCAGCACGTCCTGAAGCATTTCTTTTTATTTTGTCTAGTTCGCTGACAACTTAGAGCTGAGCTGCTGATATGCAGACAGTGACAGCAAAGGTGAGACTGCGTATCCCACAGTGTTGAGCACATCTTCACAAAAGTGTGCTTCCTGTGGGATTTGGTCATTACAACAATCAGGCTGATTCTGGCTGATAACTCATTGTAACAAAGAGTTATATATTTTGCAACCCCTGAATAACATTTCCATTAGCAGATTCTTCTACTTTGCTGTTGCAGAAGAAGAGATCTCAGGTCCACAGCTACACAGAGAATGGCAAAGACATGAAACTCATGAAGTTTGACCTTAAATTTTACAACATAGTGATATCACCCATGTTCAATGGATTTGGGGGAGTTTTACTCTATAATAGTTTTAGACCCTCCACTGATGTACTTTTTCTGTCACCTGAAATACAAACCTTTGTATTTGGTAGACATCTGTGAATTCCTCAGCAGTCTCTTTTATTCTGACAAAGTCTATTAGACTTTTCTCAGTGTGCACTTATGAATTTCTCCATGCACCACAAATCTCTGTGTTGACATGAGTCCCTACCTAGCCAAGGTATTCTATTATGAGTGATCAACATTTAAATTACTTAATGAATTCCACTTCAAAGAGATATTGTTCTTCCCCAATTCCAGTTATTACTTATATCAGTGTTCAACTTGTTTCATGACTTGTCATTGTTTGCCACTGTCACAAATTATATAGTTAGACCGCACCCACCCTCCTCTAAGCTTTGAAAACACATCTCATCTCTACTGTGCCATATGGCTTTTGCTGACCCACATTTATTTCTTGCATCATTCACATCTTCCCAAGTGTTATCCTGGATTGATTGTCATTCTCCTCACCATTCACCTGAAATTTTTTTACTCATCTTTTCTCTTTGCTCTGTATCTCTCCTTAAATGCCCTAACTTTTCATAATTTTGTTACTCAGCACAGTCCTCAAAATTCCCTTCAGCAGCCATGTTTTTACTATTTGTTCCTGCAAAGAATAAGAGTTCTGGGATAAAATGCCAGGCTGCCATCTGAACCCAGATGAAACAGACTCACACTATGACTTGCACAGGAAGATGCTCTCAATGGAAAATGTAATCTGAAAAGATTGTCATTCCCTATTTTTGATATTAAAAAAAATGAAACTACCAGATTGTGGTGGCACAGTCCTTTTTTCCTAGCCTGTGGGAGGCAGACAAAGGTGGATGTCAGTGAGGTTGAGGCCAGCTTGGTCTACAAAGCGAGTTTCAGGATAGTTAGTGGTAAACAGAGAAACCCTTTCTCAAAAAACAAGGAAAACAGAAACAAAAAAGAAAAGGAAATTTGAACAATGAGGAATAGGCATATTTCTAAACAGCAGAGCAGCTGCTATGTTTGTGTAAAAGGATGTGAAAAATTTAAAGTAAATGTTACCATACTTAATTTCATACATGAGTCATATTTTCATAAATAAATTTATAGTAAAATCTAACCTCAGCAAATATGTAGATGCATTAAAAACAGAGAAATAAACTATCCAGTTTTGTGAATATTTATGTAAGTTATGAAACATAACAGTGATCATCTTAATTCTATCACATCACAGTCCACAAAATACAGATGACACACAGTATTTGGAATTGGCTATTTGAATTTTACTGAGAGCAAAACTGGAAGTGTTCTCTTTTTTCTTTCTGTGAATGAAACCATCAGCATGTTGGCACATTGAGGGAGAATGAAAAAACCACATTCTGTCTGAGTGCTAAAAGATTTACCATTTCACACCAGTTCAAATATATCAAACACAATGGAGAGGATAAAGTTCCCTTGTGCAAGTGATGATCAGCCCACAGCTAGAGTGTCACAATGAAAATGGGAAACATTAGTTTTCACAACATTGCTTACATAATATATAGATTCAATTCTATTTAAGAAAGAGGCAAAATTTAAAAAAATGGAACAACATTTTCAAACTAGAAGAAATTTTTCACCTTAAGTAAATTTTATTTCAGAAAAGAAATGCTAAGGGGACACACTTACTACATGCAATCAACCAACTTTTGCAGCAACATAAAACTTAAATTTGAGAATAAAAATACACAACTATCATCTATACATATTCAAACTTAGAACATTAGAGGAGGCATAACGATCAGAAGCAATATGATGGAATTTTTTTTTCCAAGACAGTGTTTCTCTGTGTAGCCCTGACTGTCGTGGGGCTTACTCTGTAGACCGGACTGGTTTTGAACTAACTGAGACTGTTTGCCTCTCTCTGCCTTCCAGTGCTGGAAGACAAAGTGTTTGTCACCATCCCCACCTTGATGGAAAATCTTACCAACGTTTTCTTGCAGTTAACCAAGCCGACAGATAAAAGAGAGAATGGGATATAAAAGTTTGAGCTAGAGAACGTGGAGAGATGGCTCAGTGGTAAAGAACACAGGCTGCTCTTTCAGAGGATCCAGGTTCATTCCCAGCACACACATAGCAACTCATAACTGTCTGTACCTGCATTTCCAGGGGATCTGACACTCTCATACAGACATGAATGCAGGCAAAGCCCCAAAGAACATAACATAAAAATTAAATTATATAAAAAAGTCTTAAAAAATTAAGCTGGAGAACCGTGTAACAAAAGTGCGCAGTTACGGTAAAGCAACAACCATTTGCCATCAGGACCTATGAATTGAGAAGCCAATGTGACTATATAACCAATGTTAAAGAAAGGGTCATCAGTGGTCTAGTTTGCTGTTAGACTAAATTTTATGTCTATAATGCTGTGTCATAGAGAAACTTAGTAGGGCTGGAGAGATGACTCTGAGATCAAAGTGTTTGTCATGCGAGCACTGGAAAATGAGCTCAAACACCAAGCACCGATGCAAAGGCTGAGTATTGTGGGATAGACAGGCTGGTGACAGGTGGATCCCCGAAGCCCATCGAGCAGCTGATTGAGCCAACTGATGTGTTCCAGGCTGAATGAGAGATCCTGTCTCAAAAAAATTAGGAGGAGGTAGAGGAAGGCATATGATATCAGTGTCTGTCCTGTACACACACGAAGTCACATATGTGCATATACCACACACAAAGAAAGTGAAGAACTCCCAATTCCCATCATGTTAAAAACAAATGAATATCTTGGCAATGACAATGAAAAAAGTTCATTGTGAAAATGAACTGTACACTGTCTCTTGTAGAAATGTGTGTTTGAAATAGATAAAAGATGTTAGAAAGAATGGAATTATATCGAAAAGGATTTCAGATGAAATCTAAAATAAAGGAGCTGGATAAATAAAAGCAGAACAATAGCGAGCAACAGAAATATACAGGAAACATAAAGCCAAGGCCACCACCTTGAAGGGAATACTGCAATACTCCTCTGTGAGACTGCACTGTTGTCCAGGAGGAAAGACAGAGACTCGGACAGAATGCTGCATACAGCATCTGGAAAACGACAAACACATCTTCAAAGATTATGATATGACTACCTAGGCTGATAAGGGGCTTTAAGAGGAATGTGCCAAATCCTCTAAGATGTAACATCCCTCTAAAGATTGTAGAATTCTAAAATGTCATAGATGGGCAATATTCTCATGAGATTGAATCATTGACTAGATCAGATGAAAAAGTCTTAACGAAGGAGGAAAATGGGTGCTTCAGATGTCTCAGTGGTTAAGAGTACTGGCTGGTATGCCTGGGAGCCTGGATTTGATTACCAAAACCACACAGATGTTCTTAATTGTCTGTAATACCAGTTCTAAGGCATCGGACATCTCTGGCTGTTTTCCTGGGGCATTGCACCCATGTGGGGCACATACATACATGCAGTCAAATCACCACACAATAATATACATAAATAAATATTAAAAACAAAAATGGTAAAAGTATATGAAGATCAAGAGAAGTATTGTACAGAAAAATAATAAATGAGATAGTCTAAAGTGACAGAGAAGTAGGGGAAATATAAATGTAAAACCAAAACAAAACACACAAAGTGTAGGTATGGTAGACGGGGACAGGAGAGAAGAGAGCAGCAGTGGAAAGGTTGCCATACCTCCCTCCCAGTCTGAGTGCTGAGGCTGCAAAGTCTTATTCAGGGCAATGTGAATCCCACAGGCACGAAGCATCATAGGCAAGAAGCGTCTTGGAAAGGTTGCCTAGCAGGAGCCATGACTAAATAAGGGGCAAGATAAGGGGACTCTTCTTCCCAGTGGACACAGACCAGCTTGTCACCGGTGGCGCCAGTGGCCTTGTTAACTGTGCATCATTCTGATGCCCTCCAAGGAAAATTTCACTCTCCCAATACAATGTGAATCCCATGGTAATTGACTAAACCAACTAAATAAGAATGCAGTCTCTGTCTGAAGATGTGTGTGCATTTTCCCAAGTTGAACTACAGCAGAAAGTAAACTTTACAATCTAGGAAATCATTAAAAGTTTTCATGTAGCTGTGGAAATTATCACAGCCATTATCATCTGATGCCAGGAATATCTACACTTCCCTGTTGGTGTCTCCAAAGACCCACTGTTCCTTCAAAACTGTACTGTTCAACCTTCACATCTTTCTGCAATTTCTCTTGCTACTGATTTCTAGTTTTATTACACTATTATCTGAGAAGGTACAAGTAATTACACTGGTTCTTTTGTCTTCCTTCCTTTCTTCCTTCCTTCCTTCTTTATTTTGTTTTATTTTTAGAGACAAGATATCTCTGTGTAACATCCCTATTCATCCTGGAACTTTTTCTGTAGATCAGACTGGCCTCAAACTCACAAAGATCCACCTGCCTCTCCCTCCTGAGTCCTGGGATTAAATGCGGGCACAAACAGTGCCCGACTCTTTTGTATTTCTTTAAAAATTATTATTTTATTTTATGTGTTTAAATGCTTTTAGCATATAAGTCTTTGCCGCACTTGCACGCAATGTTCACAGAGGCCGGAAGAGGGCATTGGAACCCCTGGAACTGGAGTTACATATGGTTGTGAACCACCATGTAGGTCTTGGGACTCAATCAAGCCAGGGTCCTCTGGAATAGCAGCAGTGCTCTTAACCTTTGGGCAATCTCTCCAGCCCTAGCTCCTCATCTCTAATTTTATCAATTTTGTTCTTTTCTCTTTATCATTTCAATAGTTTGGTTACAAGTTTGTCAGTCTTGTTGATTGTTCTCAATGAACCAATTCTTTTTTTAAAATTGTTTTTAGTTAGCTGTAAATTTTCTCCAATACCCTACCTTCCTCCCCTTCCCTCTTCTACCTTCTTCTGTGACTCCATGCTCCCAATTTCCTCAGGAGATCTTGTCTTATTCACCATCCTATGTAGATTCATGTATTTCTCTCTTAAAAGTCCTCTTTGTTTTCTTGGTACTCTTAAGAGAGAACCTGGTTTTATTTCCTTTATGTCTAAGCATCACTTATGAGTGAGTACATATTATATTTGTCTTTCTTGGTCTGGGTTACCTCAGTCAACATTTTATTTCTAGATCCATCCATTTGCCTGCAAATTTTAAGATGTCTTTTTTTTTAAACACTGTGTAGTACTCCATTGTGTAAATGTGTCACATTTTCTTTACCCTTTCTTTATTTAGGGACATCAAGGTTGTTTCCAGGTTCTTGCTATTACATTTCTGCTGTGAATTTAGTTGAGCACATGTCTGTCTTTTTGGTATGAACGAGTGTCTTTTTGGGTATATACCCAACAGCGGTATTGCCTGGTCTTGAGGTAGATAGTTTCATAATTTTCTGAGAAAACGCCATATTGATTTTTAAAATGGCTATACAAGTTTGCACTCTCACCAGCAATGGAGGAGCATTCCCCTACCCCACATCCTCTCCAGTATAAGCTGTCATCAGTGTTTTTGATCTTGTCCTTTTGATAGGCTCAATATGGAATCTCAGAGTTGTTTTGGTTTGCATGTCTCTGATGGCTAAAGATGTCGGGCATTTCCTTAAGTGTCTTTCAGCCATTTGAGATTTGTCTGTTGAGAGACTCTGTTTATGTCTCTACCCTATTTTTTAAAATTTAGATTATTTGTTCTTTTGTTGTCAACTTTCTTGAATTCTTTGTATATTTTGAAGATCAGTCCTCTATTCAATGTGGGGTTGGTAAAACTATTTTCCCGACGTGTAGGCTGCTGTTGTGTCTTGTTGACCATGCCCTTTGTTTTACAGAAGCTTTTCAGTTTCATGAGGTCCCATTTATTAATTGTCTCTCTCAGTGTCTGTGCTACTCGGTTTCTGTTAAAGAAGTGGTCTCCTGTGCCAATACGTTCAAGTGCACTTCCTACTTTCTCTTCTATGAGAGAATCAACTCTTCATTTCATTGTTACTTTCTATTTTTGTTGTTGTTTCTAGTTCATTGCTTCAGCCCTGAGTTTGATAATTTCTTGCAGTATATTCTTTCTGGGTGCTTTTTTTTTTTTTTTTTTGCTGTTCTAGAACTTTCAGGTATGCTGCTAAGTGACTAATATATCTCTCTAAATTTTTGTTTTTTTCCTTTTATTTATTTATTTATAAAAAAGAAAACAACCTTTTTTTTAATTATACATATCAATCCAGGTTCCCACTCCCTCACCTCCACCCATTCCCTCCACATACCCTCCCACCCCACCACCATCCACTTCTCAGAGAGAGTATGGCACATTGCTTTGGGGAAGGTCTAAGGCCCTCCCTACTATATCTAGGCTGAGAAAGGTATACATCCAATGAGAATAGATTCCCAAAAGCCAGCAAATGCAGTATGGATAAATCCTGGTGCCATCACCAGTGGTCCCTCAGTCGGCCTCAACCGTGCAGCTGTCAACCATAATCAGAGGGAGTAGTTTGATCCTATGCTTGTTCCTTCCCAGTCTGATTGGAGTTTGTGAGCTCCCATTAGCTCAGGTAGACTGTTTCAGTGGGTGTATACCCATCATGGTCTTGACCTCTTTGTTCATATTTTTATTCTTCCCATTTTTCACCTCGACTTTGGGTGTTCAGTCCAGTTCTCCGATGCTGGATGAAGGTTCTACGGTGATATTTAAGATATTCTTCAGTCTGACTAAGGGCAAGTCAAGATTTGGCCTATTCTCTTTATTGCTTAGGGTCTTAGCTGGGTGACATCCTTGTAGATTCCTGGGAATTTCTCTAGAGCCAGGTTTCTTGCTAACCCTATATGAATAGCTTCCTCAATCTAGATATCTCTTGCTCTCATCTCTGTCCTTCCTCCTACTCGACAATCCCATTCACTCAAGTTCTTTTCAATCCTCCCCTTCTCCCCTCCACTTTTTCATCTACCCTCTTTTATCCCCCCACCCCCATGCTCCCTATTTTGTCAGGTGATCTTGTCTGTTTCAACTTTCCAGGATGATCTATATATGTTTTTCTTAGAGTTGACCTTACGACTTAGCTTCTCTAGGATCATGAACTATAGGCTCAATATCAGTTTTTGTTTTGTTTTTTCTTTCTTTGTTTATTTTTTTTATTTTTTTTCAGTTTTTGTTTTTTTATGTAGGCACTTAGTGCTATGAACTTGCTTCTTAGAACTGCCTTCATTGTGTCCCATTAGTTTGGGTATGCTGTGTATTCATTTTCCATCAGTTCTGATACATTTTAAATTTCTTTCTTGATTTATGTCTTAACTCAGTTTTCATCCAGTTGTTCAGATTTCATTAATTATTTTCTTGAGACAAGGTCTGTTAATGTAATTTTGCCTGCCCAGAAACTTGCTGTATAGACCAGGCTGGCCTTGAACTCACAGAGAGATCCTTCTGCCTCTGCCTTCTGAGTTCTGGAATTAAAGCAGTTCACCACCATGGGTTGGCTCTAATTTTCACGACTTAGTATACTTTGTGTTGCTTATTTTGTTGATATCCATCTTTAATCCATGGTGGTCAGATAGGATGCAGGGTATTATGTTAATCTACTTATATCTGTCGAGACTTGCTTGGTTTCCAAATATGCAGTCAATTTTGGAGACTGTTTCACGAGCTGCTGAGAAGAAAATATACTCTTTTGTGTTTGGACAAAGTGCTCTGTAGGTATCTGTTAGGTCTAGTTGATATATGATGTTATTCAACTCTAGAATTTGTCTTTTTAAATTTGTCTGGGAGACCTGCATATTGCTGAAAGTAGGCTATTGAAGTCACCCACTAGGACTGTGTGAGGGGCACTATGAGATTTAAAATGTAGTAGCATAACTTTTATGACCTTGAGTGCCCTCACATTTGTTGCATACATGTAGATTTGCAACATCACTTGGTGGATTTTCCCTTTGATGAGTATGTAGTGTCCTTCCCTATCTCTTCCGGTTAGTTTTGGTTTGAATTATATTTTGTCAGATATTAAAATACTTATGCCTGCTTGTTTCTAGGGTTCATTTGCTTGGAATACCCTTTCCCACCTTTTTATTTTATTTTATATGTGTGAAACAAAGGGTATTAGGATTTTACTTTTTATTATAAGATTTCTAGTACTATTTGGCCTTCTATCAAGGCACATGAATTAATTTGGTAACATATTGTCATAGAGTCAAAATACAACTCAATATATGTACTAGCTATGCCTACCAGCTGAGCCCTACACAACAGTAGATACAAGTCTGAGCCCTCTTCAATTTCTTTTTTAGACGTAATTTCTTTATTGATTCTTTGAAAATTTCAAATCATGAACTCTAATATTTCTCACCTCCCAGTTACTCTATATCCTCTCCTCATCCCTGCAGTGACCCTGACTAAGAGAAAATAAAAAAAAAAAAACAAAAAACAAAATAAAGCAAACAAGCAAGCAAGCAAACAAAGAACAACAAGAACAGAGCAAATTTAAAAAAATCCCCAAATCTGTTCAATTCTCATTCTTTCCCGATTTCTCCAACACCTCTTCATTCATCTTGGTTGCATTAGGAGTTGGCAAGTCACAGTGTATATACCATGTTTTCCTAATCAGCTTTTCTAGCAAATGTTCATTGCAATGAGTCACTGGACTGGTTCAAGGCCTCTGGTTTTTGGTACACTGTCATCACTGGATTCTACCTGAAACTCCTCTGGGGCATCCCAGAACCACACCTAGTCATAGACATCCTGCGGGTATCATTGTAGAGGACCAATCCCTTCACGAGCTTCAGCAGGCCCTAGAAGGGTAGATGTTAGGGTTGGCCAACTCAAGACCCGGCTGTGGGTCTGGGTGGTAGCTGAGCTGGACAAACCAGACCACTGGGACTGCCCACCTCAGAGGAGGGGGCAGAGCCAGCTACCCTATGCCCGTGCCATCAGGGTCAGTTCTCTTTCACCTGTGGTACGGGGTTGGTCTATCTCTCCCAGTGCACGGACTGACTCTCCTATGAGGGTCGGGGCCAGCTCTCTTGCTGCAGGGTCCAGTGAGAGGCAGGGCTAGTGAAGGGTGAGGCCGGCTCAGCTTGGACCTCTGATTTCACCACACATGCTTCCTATGGCCTCATGAAATGACACAGGCCAAAGACATCAACAGACCCTAGTTGCATGTGGACCACCTACCCAGACATGGCCCTTGGCAACAAATTGGGCCAGATGATCTGGCTCCAGGTGGAAGCACTGGCCACTTATCACTTATTTTTTTTGTAACTGTGTAAGTTTGCTTTGTTACCGAGTATGTGGTCAATTTTCGAGAAGGTTCCATGAGCTGCAGAGAAGAAGGTATATTCTTTCCTATTTGGGTGGAATGATCTATAGATCTACATCCTATACAAAAAAATATTAGTAACCACCTGTGTCTTATCAGATCACCATGGATTAAAGTTAGAATTCAACAGCAATGCTACCCCCAGAAAGCCTACGAACTCATGGAAACTGGACAGTCAACTACTGAACCACACCTGGATCAAGGGAAAAATAAAAAAAGAAATTAAAGTTTTTCTTGAATTCAAGAAAAATAAGGACTCAACCTACTCAAACCTATAGGCACTATGAAAACAGTGCTAACAGGAAAGTTTATAGAACTAAGTGCCCACTTAAAGAAAACAGAGAAAGCACACATTGGAGACTTAACAGCCCACCTGAAAACTCTAGAAAAAAAGAAGCAGACTCACCTAGGAGGAGTAGAAGACTGGAAATAATCAAACTAAGGGCTAAAATAGAAACACAGAAAACAATCCAAAGAATCAATGAAATAATAAGCTCATTCTTGGAGAAAATCAACAAGATTGATAAACCCCTATCCAAACTAATCAAACGGCGGAAAGAGTATACGCAAATTAACAAGATCAGAAATGAAAAGGGAGACATAACCACAGACACAGAGGAAATTCAGAGAATCATTAGATCTTACTACAAAAGCCTGTATGCCACAAAATTGGAAAATGTTAAAAAATGGACACTTTTTTAGATAAGTACCATATACCAAAGTTAGACCAGGACCAAGTGGACAATCTACATAGACCTGTTAGTCGCGAGGAATTAGAAGTTGTTATAAAAAAACCTCCCTACCAAAAAAAGCCCAGGTCTAGACAGTTTCAATGCAGAATTCTTGAGAGAACTTCCAAGAAGACCTAATACCTATACTCCTTAATGTTTTTTCACAATATAGAAACAGAAGAGTCATTGCCAAACTTCTTTTATGAAGGTACAGTTACTCTGATACCAAAACCACACAAATACTCCACCAAGAAAGAGAATTACAGGCCAATCTCACTCATGATCATCGATGCGAAAATCCTCAATAAAATACTGGCAAACCGAATCCAAGAACACATTAGAAAAATTATCCATTATGATCAAGTAGGAGCCTTGCCTATTTGGATGCTCACCTTCCTGGTCCTGGATAGAAGTGGGAGGACTTTGGACTTCCGGCAGGGCAGGGAATCTGGACTGCTTTTCATTCTCAAGAGGGAAGGGGAATGGAATGGAAGGGAGGGGGAGAGGATGAGGGGAGTGGGGGAGGGAGCGATGTGTGGGAGGAGGGGGAGGGAAATGGGAAACGGGTAGGAGGCGGAAATTGTTTTTCTTTCTTTTTTTATTAATTTTTTATTGAGAAAAAAAAAGTTTCCCCCTCCTCCCCGCCTCCCATTTCCCTCCCCCTCCTTCCACCCTTCTCCCCCTCCCCCCACTCCTCTTCCCCTCCCTCTCCAGTCCAAGGAGCAGTCAGGGTTCCCTGCCCTGTGGAAAGTCCAAGGTGCTCCCCCCTCCGTCCATGTCTAGGAAGGTGAACATCCAAACTGGCTAGGCTCCCAAAGCCAGAACTTGAAGTAGGATCAAAACCCAGGGCCATTGTCCTTGGCTTCTCATCAGCCCCCATTGTTCGCCATGTTCAGAGAGTCCGGTTTTATCCCATGCTTCTTCCGTCTCATTCCATCTGGCCTTGGTGAGCTCCCAATAGATCAGCCACACTGTCTCAGTGGTTGGGTGCACCCCTCGTGGTCCTGACTTCCTTGCTCATGTTCTCCCTCCTTCCGCTCCTCATTGGGAACTTGGGAGCTCAGTCCGGTGCTCCAGTGTGGGGCTCTGTGACTATCTCCATCCATCCCCAGATGAAGGTTCTATGGTGATATGCAAGATATTCGTCAGCATTGCTATAGGATAGGGTCATTTCAGGTTCCCTATCCTCAGCTGCCCAAGGAACTAACTAGGGACCTCGCCTTGGGCTCCTGGGAGCCACTCTAGGTTCAAGACTCTTGCCAACCCTAAGGTGGCTCCCTTAACTAAGAATTGTGCTTCCGTGCTCCCCAATCCAACCTTCCTTTATCCCAATCATCCTATTTCCCCAAGTTTCCCTCATCCTCCCCTTCTCACTTTTCTCTCCCCATCCCCCGATAGTCCCATCCCACCCCACCCCCAAGATCCCAATTTTTCTACCCGGCAATTTTGTGTACTTGACATAGCCAAGAGGATAATTATATGTTTTTTCTTGAGTTCGCCTTCTTATTTAGCTTCTTTAGGTTCACCAATTATATACTCCGTGACCATTATTTATGGCTAGAAACCAATTATGAGTGAGTACATCCCATGTTCATCTTTTTGGGCCTGGGTTACCTCACTCAGGATAGTGTTTTCTATTTCCATCCATTTGCATGCAAAATTCGAGAAGTCATTGTTTTTTACCGCAGCGTAGTACTCTAATGTGTATATATTCCACACTTTCTTCATCCATTCTTCCATGGAAGGGCATCTAGGTTGTTTCCAGGTTCTGGCTATTACAAATAATACTGCTATGAACATAGTTGAACAAATGCTTTTGTCATGTGATAGGGCATCTCTTGGGTATATTCCCAAGAGTGGTATTGCTGGGTCCAGGGGTAGGTTGATCCCGAATTTCCTGAGAAACCGAAACACTGATTTCCAAAGTGGTTGCACAAGATTACATTCCCACCAGCAATGGATGAGGGTACCCCTTCCTCCACAGCCTCTCCAGCAAAGGATATCATTGGTGTTTTTGATTTTAGCCATTCTGACAGGTGTAAGATGATATCTCAAAGTTGTTTTGATTTGCATCTCCCTAATCGCTAAGGAGGTTGAGCATGACCTTAAGTGTCTTTTGGCCATTTGAACTTCTTCTGTTGAGAATTCTCTGTTCAGTTCAGTGCCCCATTTTTTAATTGGGTTAATTAGCATTTTGAAGTCTAGTTTCTTGAGTTCTCTATAAATTTTGGAGATCAGACCTTTGTCTGTTGCAGGGTTGGTGAAGATCTTCTCCCAGTCAGTAGGTTGCCTTTTTGTCTTAGTGACAGTGTCCTTTGCTTTACAGAAGCTTCTCAGTTTTAGTAGGTCCCATTTATTCAATGCTGCCCTTAATGTCTGTGCTGCTGGGGTTATACATATAAAGCGATCTCCTGTGCCCATTTGTTGTAGGGTGCTTCCCACTTTCTCTTCTATCAGGTTCAGTGTGTTCGGACTAATATTGAGGTCTTTGATCCATTTGGACTTGAGTTTTGTGCTTGGTGATAGATATGGGTCTATTTTCATTCTTCTACAGGTTGATATCCAGTTGTGCCAGCACCATTTGTTGAAGATGCTTTCTTTCCTCCATTGTATACTTTTAGCTCCTTTATCGAAAATGAGGTGATCATAGGTTTGTGGGTTAAAATTTGGGTCTTCTATGCGATTCCATTGATCGACTTCTCTGTTTTTATGCCAGTACCACACTGTTTTCATTACTGTAGCTCTGTAATAGAGTTTGAAGTCAGGGATGGTAATGCCTCCAGACGTTCCTTTATTGTATAGGATTGTTTTGGCTATCCTGGGTTTTTTGTTTTTCCATATAAAGTTGATTATTGTTCTTTAAAGGTCTGTGTAGAATATGGCTGGGATCTTGATGTCGGGATTGCATTGAATCTATAAATTGCCTTTGGTAGAATTGCCATTTTTACTATGTTGATCCTCCCAATCCAAGAGCAAGGGACGTCCTTCCATTTTCTGGTATTCTCTTCAATTTCTTTCTTCAATGCCTTAAAGTTCTTGTCATATAGGTCTTTCACTTCCTTGGTTAGAGTTACCCCAAGATATTTTATGCTGTTTGTGGCTATCGTGAAAGGTGAAGCTTCTCTAATTTCCCTCTCTGCTTCCATATCCTTTGTGTATAAGAGGGCGACTAATTTTTTGGAGTTGATCTTGTATCCTGCCACATTACTAAAGGTGTTTATCAGCTGTAGGAGTTCTTTGGTGGAGTTTTCGGGGTCGCTTATGTACACTATCATACCATCTGCAAATAACGAAAGTTTAACTTCTTTTCCAATTCGAATCCCCTTGATCCCCTTATGTTGTCTTATTGCTATTGCTAGAACTTCAAGCACTATATTGAAGAGATATGGCCAGAGTGGACAGCCTTGTCGTGTTCCTGAGTTAAGTGGGATGGCTTAGAGTTTCTCTCCGTTTAATTTGATGTCAGCTGTCGACTTGCTGTATATAGCTTTTATTATATTTAGGTATGACCCTTGTATCCCTAATCTCTCCAAGACTTTTATCATAAAGGGATGTTAAATTTTGTCAAATGCTTTTTCAGCATCTAATGAAATGATCATATGGTTTTTTTCTTTCAGTTTATTTATATGATGAATTGCATTGATAGATTTTCGTATGTTGAACTAGCCCTGCAGCTCTGGGATAAAGCCTACTTGATCATAATGGATAATTTTTCTAATGTGTTCTTGGATTCGGTTTGTCAGTATTTTGTTGAGGATTTTTGCGTCAATGCTCATGAGTGAGATTGACCTGTAATTCTCTTTCCTGGTAGAGTCTTTGTGTGGTTTTGGTATCAGAGTAACTGTAGCTTCATAAAAGAAATTTGGTAATGACTTTTCTGTTTCTATATTGTGAAATACACTAAGGAGTATAGCTTTTAGGTCTTCCTGGAAGTTCTGGTAGAATTCCGCATTGAAGCCATCTGGTCGTGGGCTCTTTTTGGTAGGGAGGTTTTTAATAACAGATTCTAATTCTTCGCGACTAACAGGTCTATTTAGATTGTTCACCTGGTCCTGGTTTAACTTTGGTATATGGTATTTATCTAAAAAAGTGTCCATTTCTTTTACATTTTCCAGTTTTGTGGCATACAGGCTTTTGTAGTAAGATCTAATGATTCTCTGAATTTCTTCTGTGTCTGTGGTTATGTCCCCCTTTTCATTTCTGATCTTATTAATTTGCATATTCTCTCTCAGCCGTTTAATTAGTTTGGATAGGGGTTTATCCATCTTGCTGATTTTCTCAAGGAACCAGCTTTTTGTTTCATTGATTCTTTGGATTGTTTTCTGCATTTCTATTTTGTTGATTTCAGCCCTCAGTTTGATTATTTCCAGTCTTCTACTCCTCCTAGGTGAGTCTGCTTCTTTTTTTTCTAGAGCTTTCAGGTGGGCTGTTAAGTCTCCAATGTGTGCTTTCTCTGTTTTCTTTAAGTGGGCACTTAGTGCTATGAACTTTCCTCTCAGGACTGCTTTCATAGTGTCCCATAAGTTTGAGTATGTTGTTTCTTTATTTTCATTGAATTCAAGGAAGACTTTAATTTCTCTCTTTATTTCCTCCTTGATCCAGGTGTGGTTCAGTAGTTGGCTATTAAGTTTCCATGAGTTTGTAGGCTTTCTGAGTGTAGCATCATTGTTGAATTCTAATTTTAATCCATGGTGATCTGATAAGACACATGTGGTTACTAATATTTTTTTGTAACTGTGGAGGTTTGCTTTGTTACCGAGTATGTGGTCAATTTTTGAGAAGGTTCCATGAGCTGCAGAGAAGAAGGTATATTCTTTCCTATTTGGGTGGAATATTCTATAGATGTCTGTTAAGTCCAATTGATTCATTACCTCCTTTAATTCTCTAATTTCTCTGTTAGGTTTCTGTCTGATTGACCTGTCCATTGGTGAGAGGGGAGTGTTGAAGTCTCCTACTATTAGTGTGTGCGGTTTGAGGGCTGCTTTGAGTTTTAGTAATGTTTCTTTTACGTACGTGGGTGCTTTTAAATTAGGGGCATAGATATTTAGGATTGAGACTTCATCCTGATGAATTGTTTCTGTTATGAGTATAAAATGTCCCTCTCCATCTCTTCTGATTGATTTAAGTTTGAAGTCAACTTTGTTAGAAATTAGTATGGCCACATCTGCTTGTTTCTTAGGTCCATTTGCTTGATAAGCCTTTTCCCAGCCCTTTACTCTGAGTAGGTGCCTGTCTTTGTGGTTGAGGTGTGTTTCTTGTAAACAGCAGAATGTTGGATCCTGTTTTCTTATCCAATCTTTTAGCCTGTGCCTTTTTATAGGTGAGTTGAGCCCATTGACATTAAGTGATATTAATGACCAGTGGTTGCTAACTCCGGTCACTTTTTTAGTAGTAGAGTTTGTGTGTTTCCCTTCCTTGAGTTGCGCTGGTGAAGGGTCTCTAGATGTCTGAGTTATTGTGATCATTGTTGGACTCCTTGGTTAGTGATTTTCCTTCTTTTACTTTCTGTAAAGCTGGATTTGTGGCTACGTATTGTTTAAATTTGTTTTTATCCTGGAAAATTTTGTTTTCTCCATTTATAGTGAACGAAAGCTTGGCTGGGTATAGTAGTCTGGGCTTGCATCCATGGTCTGTTAGCTTTTGTAGTACATCTATCCAGGACCTTCTGTCTTTCATGGTTTTCATAGAGAAGTCCGGTGTAAGTCTGATAGGTTTGCCTTTATAAGTGACTTGGCCTTTTTCCTTTGCGGCTCTAAATATTCTTTCTTTATTCTGAATGCTTTGTGTTTTGATTATTATATGGCGAGGGGATGTTTTTTTTGATCCAGCCTATTCGGTGTTCTGTATGCTTCTTGAACCTTCATAGGTACCTCCTTCTTTAGGTTGGGAAAGTTTTCTTCTATAATTTTATTAAATATATTTTCTGGACCGTTGAGTTGCACTTCTTCACCTTCTTCTACTCCAATTATTCTTAGGTTTGGTCTTTTTATTGTGTCCCATATTTCCTGAATGTTTTGTGATGAGAACTTGTTGGACTTGCTGTTTTCTTTGATCAGTGTGTTTATTTTCTCTATGTTATCTTCAGCATCTGAGATTCTTTCTTCTATCTCTTGTATTCTGCTGGTTATGCTTGTTTCTGTAGTCTCTATTCGTTTACCTAAGTTTTCCATGTCCAGCCGGCCCTCTGTTTGTGTTTTCTTCTTTGCCTCCATTTCAGTTTTCAAGTCTTGGACTGTTTCCATTATCTGTTTGATTGTTTTTCCTTGGTTTCCTAGGGTATCATTCACTGATTTATTCAATTCTTCAAACTTTCTGTTATACTTCTCATCCATTTCTACAAGGGCATTTTTTACATGCTGTTTAAGGGCGTCAATCACTTTCATAAAGTCAAATTTTTCTGCTTCTTCTTGGTTAAGGTGTTCCTGTGCTCCTGTTGTGAGGTCGCTGGGTTCTGGTGGTTTCATGTTGTTCTTCTGATTGCAGGGTGAATTCTTGCATTGGCGCCTGCCCATCTCTTCCTCCGAATGCTCCCCTATGGGTCTTCTTTTACAGGATCAGGTCTCCTTGCCCACTGATGTACCTTCTCAGTGATGTCACTCCCCAGTGATGGCTCTCCTAATGCTCCAGTGATGTCTCTCCTGGTGCCCGGATTGGGTCTCCCTGCTGCTTGGGTAGCTCGTAAACAAAGGGCCTGCCTTGCTAGCTGCAGGCAGGCTATTGAGATGAAGGCAGCATAGGAGCTTAAAACTGATCTTGAGCACTGGTCCTCGCTTACAGCAGGGCCGGATTGGGGGGAGGGTGCTGAGGGGCTGGGTCGTGAGTAAGAAAGAAGGCCCTGCAGAAGGAGCTGGGGGAGGGGGGTTGTGCTCTCCCCTGGGACAGACCGCCCCTAGATAGCACACACTCACCCGTCCAGATGGAATTCAGCACCTATGGCCCAATGCTCCGGGGATAAAAGGAAGAAAGTGGCAGGCGGGGCAGAGTCCAGGAGAGCACAGGAGAGCCAGGAGCACAAGCTGGAGGTGCCTGGCTCCCTTACTGGGGACCTTGAGTCCTGCCTGGCAGGCAGGCACTCACCCGCTCTGCGTGGGTAGCCTTAGTGTAGGAGCTTAAAACTGTTCTTGAGTACCGGTCCTAGCTTACAGCAGGACAGAGTTGGGGGGAGGGTGCTGGAGGGCTGGGTCGTGAGTAAGAAAGAAGGCCCTGCAGAAGGAGCTGGGGGAGGGGGTTGTGCTCTCCCCTGGGACAGACCGCCCCTGGATAGCACACACTCACCCGTCCAGATGGAATTCAGCCCGGAAATTGTTTTTCAACAACTAAAAAAAAATAAACAAACAAACAAACAAAAAAGAGCTAGTTGGGAACAAGCCTCAGCTAAAGACCTCCATGTCATTATTTAGGGGCTGGTGGTCACCAAGAGAGAGTCTGACTACAGGGTAGATATTCTCTTTCCGTGGAGAAGTTTTGGGCCAGACACCTTAGGTTGAAGGTTAGAGTTGGTTCCTTTCTTTGCGTGTGTAAAACATTAATATCTGCTTTGATCCATCAAAGGAAGGATATCTGAATCATTATATAAATTGGGCAACTATCAAAAGTCTATTTTTAAAAGTTCTTAGAAAAGTCTGTAAAATGTTTTTTGATCATATTCACCCCCTTCTCCAATTCTTTCCAAATCCTCCCTCCTTTCTCTGCCTCCACAACTTTTGTGTCCTTAAAAAAAAAATCGAGTCAAATTTGTCTGTCCATATAAGTTTGGATGAATGGCCCAAATGTGGTGATATTTTGTTTGTGATCTAACAAATAAAGGTTGCCTAAAGATCAGATTATAACTGGCTAGCCATAGAGACCAGGCAGTGGTACATACCTTTAATCCCAGCACTAGGGAGGTGGAGACAGGATGGGATATGGCTGGGCAGAGAGTGTAGTAGGAGCTGTGGGCTGCATTCCCGCCCAGCTCCACATGACTAGTTTTACCTGAAATAATTACACAGAAACTGCATTCTTTTAAATACTGCCTGGCCCATTATCTATAGCCTCTTATTGGCTAATTCTTACATCTTGCTTAACTCATCTCTATTAATGTGTGTAGCACCATGAGGCCATGGCTTACCGGAAAGGATTCTAACTTGTGTCAATCCTGGAGAGGAGAGGCATGGCATCTGACTGACTCGGCTTTCTTTCTCCCAGAATTCTGTTCTGTCTATTCCACCCACCTAAGGGCTATCCTATCAAATGGGCCAAGGCAGTTTCTTTACTAACCAATGAAATCAAAACAAAACAAAAGACTCTCCCACATCAAGAGAGAAATAAGGCAGATGGAGATAGGAACTCGTTGCACTCGGTCTGAGGACTTGTAGAGAAAAGATACTCCCTTTGGTCTGAGGATTTTGTATAGATAAGAACTAGTGGCTATTTGCTCTGCTTCTCTGACCTTTCAGTTTTCACCCCCTAATATCTGACTCCGAGTTTTTATTATTAAGACCAATTAGAACTCTCACTACACCACCAGTGTAGCATGGTAGTCACACCCTGTAAGAAAACCAACCCTCGGGAACAGGGAACTCAGAAGTTCCTCAACCTCCTATCCTTCCTGGGCTCTCTGCAGGGCCTCTACTCCCTGCATACTGCCTCTTTCTTCCTATCCCACCCAGCTTGCATCCAAAACCCTCCCTGCTTCGCCCCCTCTGCCCTCTTTGGGCACATAACATCACCCAGCTCAGCCTGTCTGGGCGCTGGGTCCGAATCCTCAGGGCACCCAGGTGGGCGGGAGTTCCTTTGTTTCAATAGCCTGCCTGCACCAAGCAAGGTAGGCGCTTTGTTTACGAGCTACCCAACCAGCATGGAGACCTGATCTCGGCGACAGGAGAGGCAGCACGGGGTGAGTTGCTGACCCCGTGGCATCAGCCCGGAACAGGGAACTCAGAAGTTCCTCAACCCCCTATCCTTCCTGGGCTCTCTGCAGGGCCTCTATTCCCTGCATACTGCCTCTTTCTTCCTATCCCACCCAGCTTGCATCCAGAACCCTCCCTGCTTCGGCCCCTCTGCCCTCTTTGGGTACATAACATCACCCAGCTCAGCCTGTCTGGGGGCTGGGTCCGAATCCTCAGGGCACCCAGGTGGGCAGGAGTTCCTTTGTTTCAATAGCCTGCCTGCACCAAGCAAGGTAGGCACTTTGTTTACGAGCTACCCAACCAGCACAGAGACCTGATCTCAGTGACAGGAGAGCCAGCACTGGGCACGGAGACCTGATCTTGGCGCCAGGAGAGCCAGCACTGGGGAGAGCCATCAATGGGCACGGAGATCTGATCTCGGCACCCGGAGAGCTATCACTGGGGAGAGCCATCACTGGGAAGGTACATCAGTAGGCAAGAAGACCTGATCCTGTTAAAGAAGATCCATAGGGGAGCATTCGGAGGAAGAGATGGGCAGGCACCAATGCAAGAATTCACCCAACAATCTGAAAAGCAACATGAAACCACCAGAACCCAGCGACCTCACAACAGGAGGACATGAACACCTTAATCAAGAAGAGGTAGTAAAAATTGACTTTATGAAAGTGATTGACGCCCTTAAACAGCATGTAAAGAACGCCCTTATAGAAATGGATGAGAAATGTAACAGAAAGTTTGAAGAATTGAATAAATCAGTGAATGATACCCTAGAAAACCAAGGAAAAACAATCAAACAGATAATGGAAACAGTTCGAGACTTGAAAAATGAAATGGAGGCAAAAAAGAAAACACAAACAGAGGGTCGGCTGGACATGGAAAATTTAAGTAAACAAACAGAGATTACAGAAACAAGCATAACCAACAGAATACAAGAGATAGAAGAAAGAATCTCAGATTCTGAAGATACCATAGAGAAAATAAACACACTGATCAAAGAAAACAGCAAGTCCAACAAACTCTCATCACAAAACATTCAGGAAATTTGGGACACAATAAAAAGACCAAACCTAAGAATAATAGGAGTAGAAGAAGGAGAAGAAGTGCAGCTCAACGGTCCAGAAAATATATTTAATAAAATTATAGAAAAAAACTTTCCCAACCTAAAGAAAGATATACCTATGAAGGTTCAAGAAGCATACAGAACACCGAATAGGCTGGATCAAAAAAAATCCCCTCGCCATATAATAATCAAAACACAAAGCATACAGAATAAAGAAAGAATATTAAAAGCTGCAAAGGAAAATGGCCAAGTTACTTATAAAGGGAAGCCTATCAGACTTACACCTGACTTCTCCATGGAAACCATGAAAGCCAGAAGGTCCTGGATAGATGTATTGCAGAAACTAAGAGACTATGGATGCAAGCCCAGACTACTATACCCAGCCAAGCTTTCGTTCACTATAAATGGAGAAAATAAAACTTTCCAGGATAAAAACAAATTTAAACAATACGTAGCCACAAATCCAGCCTTACAGAAAGTAATAGAAGGAAAAGCACTAACCAAGGAGTCCAACAATGATCACAATAACTCAGACATCTAGAGACCCTTCACCACCACAACTCAAGGAAGGGAAACACACAAACTCTACGACTAAAAAAGTGACCGGACTTAACAACCACTGGTCATTAATATCACTTAATGTCAATGGGCTCAACTCACCTATAAAAAGGCACAGGCTAAGAGATTGGATAAGAAAACAGGATCCAACATTCTGCTGTTTACAAGAAACACACCTCAACCACAAAGACAGGCACCTACTCAGAGTAAAGGGCTGGGAAAAGGCTTATCAAGCAAATGGACCTAAGAAACAAGCAGGTGTGGCCATACTAATCTCTAACAAAGTTGACTTCAAACTTAAATCAATCAGAAGAGATGGAGAGGGGCATTTTATACTCATAATAGGAACAGTTCATCAGGATGAAGTCTCAGTCCTGAATATCTATGCCCCTAATATAAAAGCACCCATGTACATAAAAGAAACATTGCTAAAACTGAAGGCAGCCATCAAACCGCACACACTAATAGTAGGAGACTTCAACACTCCTCTCTCACCACTGGACAGGTCAATCAGACAGAAACCTAACAGAGAAACAAAAGAATTAATGGAGGTAATGAAGCAAATGGACTTAACAGACATCTATAGAACGTTCCACCCAAATAGGAAAGAATATACCTTCTTCTCTGCAGCTCATGGAACCTTCTCGAAAATTGACCACATATGGGCTGGAGAGATGGCTCAGTGGTTAAGAGCATTGCTTGCTCTTCCAAAGGTCCTGAGTTCAATTCCCAGCAACCACATGGTGGCTCACAACCATCTGTAATGAGGTCTGGTGCCCTCTTCCGGCCTTCAGGAATACACACAGACAGAACATTGTATACATAATAAATAAATAAATACTTAAAAAAAAAGAAAGAAAATTGACCACATAGTCAGTAACAAAGCAAACATCCACAATTACAAAAAAATATTAGTAACCACCTGTGTCTTATCAGATCACCATGGATTAAAGTTAGAATTCAACAACAAGGCTACCCCCAGAAAGCCTACAAATTCATGGAAACTGAACAGTCAACTACTAAACCACACCTGGATTAAGGAAGAAATAAAGAAAGAAATTAAAGTCTTCCTGGGATTCAATGAAAATAAGAAACAACATATTCAAACTTATGGGACACAATGAAAGCAGTCCTAAGAGGAAAGTTCATAGCACTAAGTGCCCACTTAAAGAAAACAGAGAAAGCACACATTGGAGACTTAACAGCCCACCTGAAAGTTCTAGAAAAAAAAGAAGCAGACTCACCTAGGAGGAGTAGAAGACTGGAAATAATCAAACTGAGGTCTGAAATCAACAAAATAGAAACACAGAAAACAATCCAAAGAATCAATGAAACAAAAAGCTGGTTCCTGGAGAAAATCAACAAGATAGATAAACCCCTATCCAAACTAATCAAACGGCAGAGAGAGAATTTGCAAATTAATAAGGTCAGAAATGAAAAGGGAGACATAACCACAGACACAGAGGAAATTCAGAGAATCATTAGATCTTACTACAAAAGCCTGTATGCCACAAAACTAGAAAATCTAAAAGAAATGGCACTTTTTTAGATAAATACCATATACCAAAGTTAAACCAGGAACAGGTGAACAATGTAAATAGACCTGTTAGTTGTGAAGACTTAGAAGCGGTTATCAAAAACCTCCCTACCAAAAAAAGCCCAGGCCCAGATGGTTTCAATGCGGAATTCTACCAGAACTTCCAAGAAGACCTAATACCTATACTCCTTAATTTATTTCACAACATAGAATCAGAGGAGTCATTGCCAAATTCCTTTTATGAAGCTACAGTTACTCTGATACCAAAACCGCACAAAGACTCAACCAAGAAAGAGAATTATAGGCCAATCTTACTCATGAACATCGATGCAAAAATCCTCAACGAAATACTGGCAAACAGAATCCAAGAACACATTAGAAAAATTATCCATTATGATCAAGTAGGCTTCATCCCAGAGATGCAGGGCTGGTTCAACATACGAAAATCTATCAATGTAATCCACCATATAAATAAACTGAAAGAAAAAAACCATATGATCGTTTTATTAGATGCTGAAAAAGCATTTGACAAAATTCAACATCCCTTTGTGATAAAAGTCTTGGAGAGATTAGGGATACAAGGGTCATATCTAAATATAATAAAAGCTATTTACAGCAAGCCGACAGCTAACATCAAATTAAACGGAGAGAAACTCTAAGCCATCCCACTAAAATCAGGAACAGGACAAGGCTATCCACTCTCTCCATACCTCTTCAATATTGTGCTTGAAGTTTTAGCAATAGCAATAAGACAACATAAGGGGATCAAGGGGATTCGAATCGGAAAGGATGAAGTTAAACTTTTGTTATTTGCAGATGATATGATAGTGTACATAAGCGACTCCAAAAACTCTACCAAAGAACTCCTACAGCTGATAAACACCTTTAGTAATGTGGCAGGATACAAGATCAACTCCAAAAAATCAGTTGCCTTCCTATACACTAAGGATAAGGAAACAGAGAGGGAAATCAGAGAAGCATCACCTTTCACGATAGCCACAAATAGCATAAAATATATTGGGGTAACTCTGACCAAGGAAGTGAAAGATCTATTTGACAAGAACTTTAAGGCATTGAAGAAAGAAATTGAAGAGGATACTAGAAAATGGAAGGATCTCCCTTGCTCTTGGATTGGGAGGATCAACATAATAAAAGATGACAATTCTACCAAAGGCTATTTATAGATTCATTGCAATCCCCATCAAGGTCCCATCAAAATTCTTCACAGATCTTGAGAGGACAATAATGAACTTTATATGGAAAAACAAAAAACCCAGGACAGCCAAAACAATCTTATACAATAAAGGAACTTCTGAAGGCATTACAGTCCCTTACTTCAAACTCTATTACAAAGCTACAGTAATGAAAACAGCGTGGTACTGGCATAAAAACAGAGAAGTCGACCAATGGAATCATATAGAAGACCCTGTTTTTAGCCCACAAACCTATGAACACCTCATTTTTGATAAAGGAGCTAAAAGTATACAATGGAATAAAGAAAGCATCTTCAACAAATGGTGCTGGCACAACTGGATGTCAACCTGTAGAAGAATGAAAATAGACCCATATCTATCACCAAGCACAAAACTCAAGTCCAAATGGATCAAAGACCTCAATATCAGTCCGAACACACTGAACCTGATAGAAGAGAAAGTGGGAAGTACCCTACAACAGATGGGCACAGAAGATTGCTTCCTAAGTATAACCCCAGTAGCACAGACATTAAGGACAGCATTGAATAAATGGGACATACTGAAACTGAGAAGCTTCTGTAAAGCAAAGGACACTGTCACTAAGACAAAAAGGCAACCTCCTGACTGGGAGAAGATCTTCACCAACCCTGCAACAGACAAAAGTCTGATCTCCAAAATATATAAAGTACTCAAGAAACTAGACTTTAAAATGCTAATTAAGCCAATTAAAAAATGGGGCACTGAACTGAACAGAGAATTCTTAACAGAAGAAGTTCAAATGGCCAAAAGATACTTAAGGTCATGCTCAACCTCCTTAGCGATCAGGGAAATGCAAATCAAAACAACTTTGAGATATCATCTTACACCCATCAGAATGGCTAAAATCAAAAACACCAATGATAGCCTTTGCTGGAGAGGTTGTGGAGAAAGGGGTACCCTCATCCATTGCTGGTGGGAATGCAAACTTGTGCAACCACTTTGGAAATCAGTGTGGTGGTTTCTCAGGAAATTTGGGATCAACCTACCCCTGGACCCAGCAATACCACTCTTGAGTATATACCCAAGAGATGCCCTATCATACTACAAAAGCATTTGTTCAACTATGTTCATAGCAGCATTATTTTTAATAGCCACAACCTGGAAACAACCTAGATGTCCTTCAATGGAAGAATGGATGAAGAAAGTGTGGAACATATACACATTAGAGTACTACTCTGCCATAAAAAACAATGACTTCTCGAATTTTGCATGCAAATGGATGGAAATAGAAAACACTATCCTGAGTGAGGTAACCCAGACCCAAAAAGAGGATCATGGGATGTACTCACTCATAATTGGTTTCTAGCCATAAATATAGGTCACTGAGTCTATAATTTGTGATTCTAAAGAAGCTAAATAAGAAGGTGTACCCAAAGAAAAACATATAGTTATCCCTGCTATGGGAAATAGACAAGATAAGATTGCTGGGCAAAAAATTGGGACCTTGGGGGTGGGGTGGGATGGGGGTCAGGGGAGATGGGGAGAGAAAAGTGAGAAGGGGAGGATGGGGGGAACTTGGGGAAACGGGATGATTGGGGATAAAACAAGGTTGGATAGAGTAGCAGGGAATCACATAACTTAATTAAGGGAACCACCTTAGGGTTGGTAAGAGACATGAACCTAGAGTGGCGCCCAGGTGCCCAGGGCAATTTCCCCAGTTAGTTCCTTGGGCAGCTGAGGATAGGGAACCTGAAATGACCCTATCCTATAGCAATGCTGACGAATATCTTGCATATCACCATAGAACCTTCATCTGGGGATGGATGGAGATAGTCACAGAGACCCACACTGGAGCACTGGACTGAGCTCCCAAGTTCCCATCGAGGAGTGGAAGGAGGGAGAGCATGAGCGAGGAAGTCAGGACCACTAGGGGTGCACCCAACCACTGAGACAGTGTGGCTGATCTATTGGGAGCTCACCAAGACCAGATGGAATGAGACGGAAGAAGCATGGGATAAAACCGGACTCTCTGATCATGGCGAACAATGGGGGCTGATGAGAAGCCAAGGACAATGGCCCTGGGTTTTGATCCTACTTCAAGTTCTGGCTTTGTGGGAGCCTAGCCAGTTTGGATGTTCACCTTCCTAGACATGGATGTAGGGGAGAAGACCCTGGACTTTCCACAGGGCAGGGAACCCTGACTGCTCTTCAGACTGGAGAGGGACGGGGAGAGGAGTGGGAGGAGGGGGAGAGGGGCCGGAGGAGGGAGAGGGAAATGGGAGGCTGGGAGGAAGCAGGGATTTTTTTTTTCAATAAAAAAAAAAGAAAACCAACCCTCTGGCAGCATCAATCAGCTGTCAATCGCTCCTCAGCTAGAGGTGAGACTTTGTGCCCATGTCCCCACTCCATGCTGCTTTCTGGTTTGTCTTGAGCTTGCACAGGTCTTGTGGATGCTGTCACAAGCACCGTGAGTTCGTATGTGCAGCTGCCCTGATATGTCCAAAAATAGCTTTTTTGTAGTCCCCCATCATCTGTTTTTTTTTTTTTGTAATCTTTCCACCCCCTTTTTCTCAGTGATTCCTGAACCTCGGGAGGAGGAGTATGATATAGATACCCCAGTTAGGGCTGAACATTCTGCAGCCTCTTATTATCTCCACCTGGACTAATGGTGGGTCTCTGTGTTAATCACCATCTACTGCAAAATAAACTTCTGTGATGAGAATCGATACATGAATCACCTATTGGTATAACTATAATTCACGAGGAGTCAAATTAATTCTATTCCTATTTATCAGATCAACAGCAATAGGCTCTTTCCTAGGGCATATGTCCTACTTTGACTCAGGATCTTGGCTTGTTAATGGTGTCCACTATGGGCGCCATTTTATGGAATAGGCCTTAAATCTAAACACAAAGTGATTTCTTGCTTACATGACATTTGTGCCATTATTACACCAGTGGGCATGTATGACAAACATGTCATTATTGTTGCATTCAGGGTTCATAGCTGGGTATGAGTAATGATTGCCTTTCTTCATTAGTGACATATCTCTATGTATATATGTATGTTTGTATGTATGTATGTATGTATGTATCTGTATCTTCCAGCACCATGATCTGAAGCCAGAAAGTCAAAGCTTTTGTGTTAGTAGCCGCTTGATTTCTTCACAAACTCGTTTGTAGTATCCTCTGCAACAGGTTCTTACTGTTAGTTTCTCGAGGACAACCAAGAACATTGGCAATAGCTTGTAATGTTTGGGTGTCTATGAAATCTCACTGTATAACACTCTCAAAATAGGTAACTCATGTCTATCAATTGATGAAGAAATAATAATATATATTTTTAAATTAAAATTTAACATATATGAATGTTCTGCTTGCATATATGTCTTGTATCATGTGTGTGTCTGGTGCCCATGAAGTCAGAAGAGGGTGTGGGAACCTCTGCAACTGGAATTAAAAATTGTTCTAAGCCACCATGTGAGTGCAGGAACTGAACCTGGGTTGTCTGGTAGAGCCAACAAGTGATCTTAACTGTTGAGGCATCTCTGAAGCCCTGCCTATCCATTCTAACAACACTGACATAAGTATAACTCATAAATTATGACTGTTTTTTTATTTAAGGTAGGCAACATTTATTTGGGCAAATTTATTTGTTGAATGGTTATCACACATTCTTTAGAAGAGGGCTGTTCAAGTTGGGTTGACACAGCACAAACCCTTATCCCTAGTACATGGGAGGTAGAGTCAGGTGTTCTCTGAGATTTAGAGGCCAGCATGGTCTACATAGTGACTTCCAACACAATCATGGCTACATAGTGACACCCTGTTTCAAGAAACAAAAATAAATAAATAAATGAAGAGGATTGTTCAAAAGAAGTTTTATTCAAGATACAATTAATATATTTCAAATCTTCTAATTACAAATTTTAAGAAGAAAAAATCATGAAGGAGAATAAAAAACTTATAAAATAATCCAATGTGATGGTGCATACCTTCATTCCCAGCACTCAGGAGGCAGAGGCAGAGGCAGAGGCAGAGGCAGACAGATCTATTGAGTCCCAGGCCAGCCTGGTCTACAAAATGAATTCCAGGAAAAGCCAGGGCTATATACAAAGATCCCGTCTCAAAAACAAAGAAAGCAAAATACATATAAAATAAACATTTTTGTTTTTTAATTAATTAAAATTTTTATTAATTAAATGTATTCATTTATTTTACATCTTGATCACATTTCCCCCAGCCTCCTCACTTCCCTCTCCCCCCTAATCATCCCCCCTTCAATCCACTTCTCTATTCCTGTTCAGAAAGGGTCAGGCCTCCCAAGGATTTCAACAAAGCATAGCATATCCAATTGAGGTAAGACTAAGCTCCTCCCCTTGTGTTAAGACTGGTCAGGGAAATCCAGTATGAGGAACAGGTTCCCAAAAGCCAGGCAAAGCATTCGAGACAGTCCCTGCTTCCACTGCTAGGATTCCCATATGTAGACCAGTCTATACAACAGCCACACATATGTGGTGGGCCTAGCATATGTCACACACATGCAGGCCCCCTAGCTGTAGATCTATACTCGGTGAGCTTCTATGAGCCCTGGTTAGTTCTTGCTGTGTGGTCCCTTGTCATGTCCTTGATCTCCTTGACTTGTACAATTCTTCCTCCTCTGCAGTAGTATTGCCTAAGCTCCATCCGATGCGTGGCGTTGGGTCTCTGCATCTGTTTCCATCAATTACTGGATGAAGACTCTCTGAAGACAATTGGGGTGGTCATCAGTCTATGAGTACAGCAGAATATCATTAGGCATCTTTATACTGACTTTTTCTCTTCAGTTGTGTTTGGTTCTCTCCTAGGTCTTTGGGACATCCAGTCTCTGCATCCTTGGCACTTCAGGCAGTGTCAGGAGTGGGTTCATCCTTGTGATATGGGTCTGAGGCTGGACCAGATATTAGTTGGCCGCTTCTGCAATCCCCTCCTCCCTGCCCCACACATCCCATAGGCAGGGCAGACTGTAGGTCAAAGTTTGTGTGACTGGCAGTGGTCCCAATCCCTCCATTAGAAGTCCTACCTGGTCACAGGAGATGGCCAGTTCAGGCTCCACATTCACCATTGCTAGGAGGCTTACCTGGGGTCATCTTTGTAGATTCCTGGAAGTTTCTCTTCCAGTAGGTTTGTACATGACCCTGAAATGTCCCTCTGTGGTGATTATTTTGTTTGTGCTCTAACAAATAAAGCTTGCCTGAAGATCAGAGGGCAGAGCTAACCATAGTGAACCATAAAGGTCAGGCAGTGGTGGCATGTAACTTTGTTTCCAGCTCAAGGGAGGTGGAGACGGGAAGTGATATGACTGGGAAGAGAGAGGAATATAAGGCAGGAGGAGAGAGGAGCTCAGCCCTTTTTGGTCTGAGGATTTCATAGAGGTAAGAACTCTCTTGGCTGGCTGCTCTGCTTCTCTAATCTTTCAGCTTTCACCCCCTAATATCTGACTCCGGGTTTTTATTATTAAGACCAATTAGAATTTGTACTACATCCCTCCACCTACCAGTCATCTCTTTCAGTACTCTCCCCCCCTTCATCTGCCCATCAAACCGATCCTGCATGTTCTCATCTCTACCTGCCCCCAGCCCACCCATGAGAATTCTTCTATTTCCCCTGCCCAGAGAATTTCATGCAGCCCCCTCGGGCCTCCCTTGTTAAATAGCCTCTCTGGGTCTGTGGATTGTTGCACAGATATCCTTACTTTACTGCGAATATTCACTTATAAGTGAGTACATATCATGTTTGTCTTTCTGGGTCTGGGATACCTCACGCAGGATGATTATTGTTCTGGTTCCAACCATTGATCTTCAAATTTCCTGATGTCAATTTTATTTAAAGATTTATTTATTTATTTATTTATTTATTTATTTATTATGTATACAGTATTCTGCCTACATATATCCTATAGGCCAGTAGACGGCAGCAGATTTCATTACAGATGGTTGTGAGCCACTATGTGGTTTCTGGGAATTGAACTCAGGACTTCTGGAAGAGCAGTCAGTGCCCTTAACCTCTGAGCCACCTCTCCAGCCCTGATGTTATTGTTTTTAACAGCTGAGTAATACTCTATTTTGTTTTTTAAATATTTATTTATTTATTATGTATACAATATTTTGTCTACATGTATGCCTGAAGGCCACAAGAGGGCACCAGACCTCATTACAAATGGTTGTGAGCCATCATGTGGTTGCTGGGAATTGAACTCAGGACCTTTGGAAGAGCAGGCAATGCTCTTAATTTCTGAGCCATCTCTCCAGCCCTGATGTCATTGTTTTTAACAGCTGAGTAATACTCTATTTTGTAAATGTACCATTTTCTCATCATCCATGTTTCTGTGAGAGTCATCTAGGTTGTTTCCAGGTTCTGGCTATTATGAATAAAGCGGATATGAACATAGTTTAGGAAGTGTCCATGTGATATAATCAAGCATCCTTGGTTATATGCCCAAAAGTGGTATAACTGGGTCTTGAGGTGTATCAATTCCCAATTTTCTGAGACACTGCCATATTGATTTCCAAAGTGGCTATATAATAATTACTTATTTTTATATCCTGGCTACAGTTTTCCCTTTCTCTTCTCATCTCACTCCCTGACCCCCTCTGATCCCATCCACTCTCCCTTCATTTCTGTTCAGAAAAGAGCGAGCCTCCCATGGACATCAACAAAACATGGTATATCAACTTGCAGTAAGACTAAGCACCTCCCTGTGTATTAAAATTGTGTAAGGCAACCCAGTATGAGAAATAAGGTCCCAAAAGTCAGCAAAAGTGTCAGAGACAGCCCCTGCTCTCACTGTTAGGAATTCCATAAGAAGACCAAGCTACACAGCTGTCAGAGACATGCAGATGGCCTACATCAGTTTAAGCAGGTCCCTGCTTGTTGATTCAAGCTCTACAAGTGTCACGAGCCCAGGTTAATTGATTTTGTAGGTTTTCTTGTGATGTCCTTGACGCCTCTGGTTCCTACAAACCTCTCTCCCTTTTTTCAGCCAGATTCACTGAGCTTAGCCTGGTCAAAATATCAAAATAAAAAACCACATGTTGAAAAGTCTATCTCTCTATCTGTCTGTCTGTCTGTCTTTGTATGTGTGTAGGATCATGTGTGTAAAATGTATGTGGGTGTCACATAGAGTTAAACATGACCACCTTTTCTTCAAAGCTCCTAAGTATCATATTAAATGGACAATAAATATGTAATTATTGAAATGTTATGGACATACTTTTTATTGAGACATAATATTAAAAATCTAAATTTGGTAAATGTACAACTTGTGTGAATTCTAACATGGACCATATCAAGCATTCAAGAGCCACACAGCTTTCACCTTATCACATACATCATTAGAGAGATTTGTTTGTTGAGGAGGACATCTGGCCTTCATATCATCCACCAAATGCTCTTCGAAAACAGGTAATTCTCAGTATTTATAAAGAAGAAATAAACTAGTAAATTATTTTATTATTGCTCATTAGTAAAAATGGGCAGAGAGTGGAGTAGAATGATGACACAATTACAACAATTACCCCCAATGTTGGTATTTTTTCATGTGTATAAAACCCATAAAGGGATTCAGGGGGGCGGAGCCAACATGGCGGCGCCCATCGGCGTCCACCCGTTCGTCCATGGAGACAACTTGTAGTCTAGATTCAACATAGTCTGAATTTCAACAAAGTTGAAAATAGAAAGACAACAGGCCGAGCGGAGCAGAGGCCCAGGCGGCAGACCAGCGGCGCGGAGGCCCAGGCGGCAGACCAGCGGCGCGGAGGCCCAGGAGGCAGCCCAGCGGCGCGGAGGCCCAGGAGGCAGCCCAGCGGCGCGGAGGCCCAGGCGGCAGCCCAGCGGCGCGGAGGCCCAGGCGGCAGCCCAGCGGCGCGGAGGCCCAGGGACAATCCAGCGGCGCGGAGGCCCAGGTGGCAGCCCAGCGGCGCAGAGGCCCAGGCGGCAGCACAGCGGCACGGAGGCCCAGGCGGCAGACCAGCGGCGCGGAGGCCCAGGCGGCAGACTGCGGGCGGCGGCAGACAGCAGGGACCGGAGCACAACACCAAGAGAAGATCGCCCCACTACAATTAAAGCAAAGAGGTAGGCCTTTGG
>JABTXL010004558.1:351313-406455 GCA_025134845.1 Neodon shergylaensis | reverse complement strand
TACAACAAAAGTATATGCTCTACTATGTTCATAGCAGCATTGTTTGTAATAGCCAGAACCTGGAAACAACCTAGATGCCCTTCAATTGAAGAATGGATGAAGAAAGTATGGAATATATACATATTAGAGTATTACTCCGCAGTAAAAGACAAGGACTTCTTGAAGTTTGCAGGCAAATGGATGGAAATAGAAAACACTATCCTGAGTGAGGTAAGCCAGACCCAAAAAGAGGAACATGGGATGTACTCACTCATATTTGGTTTCTAGCCATAAATAAAGGACATTGAGCCTATAACTCAGGTTCTAAGAGAAGCTAAATAAGAAGGAGAACCCAAAGAAAAACATATAGGCATCCTCCTGAATATTAACCTTCATCAGGCGATGAAAGGAGACAGAGTCAGAGACAGAGACCCTCATTGGAGCACCGGACTGAAATCTCAAGGTCCAAATCAGGAGCAGAAGGAGAGAGAGCACGAGCAAGGAACTCAGGACCGCGGAAGGTACACCCACACAATGAGACAATGGGGATGTTCTATTGGGAACTCACCAAGGCCAGCTGGCCTGGGTCTGAAAAAGCATGGGATAAAACCGGTCTCGCTGAACATAGTGGACAATGAGGACTACTGAGACCTCAAGAACAATGGCAATGGGTTTTTGATCCTACTGCACCTATTGGCTTTGTGGGAGCCTAGGCAGTTTGGATGATCACCTTACTAGACCTGGATGGAGGTGGGTGGTCCTTAGACTTACCACAGGGCAGGCAACCCTGACTGCTCTTTGGGCTTACGAGGGACGAGGGACGAGGGACGGGAGACTTGATTGGGGGAGGGGGAGGGAAAGAGGAGGCGGAGGTGGGGAAGAGACAGAAATCTTTAATAAAAAAAATAAATAAATAAATAAATAAAAATCATGTCAGGAGACCCGGAGCGCAGGCCCCGGCGGTGGAGACCCGGCGTGCAGGCCCCGGCAGCGGATGCGGGATAGTCCAAGCATGAAACAGTGAAGCCCACACTGAGAGCAGATCGCCCCACTACAACTAAATCAAGTAGGTTTTTTGGGACCTGGCCTGCAGAGTGGTAGGCCTTTTACTGGCAAGGTCCACGGATGAATGAGAAGCCTGGTCCTGTCCCTGAAGACCCTCCTTAGTGGGGAGAGAGTTCAGGGCCCACGGCGGGACACAGGAAATGGAGCGGGGGCATTTCCCGACCCCCTTGACGTCCCAGTTAGTCTGCAAGGGCTGGTACCCTCTGCTTGGGCTGCTTCTCCTCTGCTGTGACCTCTCTCTCCCTGACCCATCCCCGCTTGCGCCCAGGGGACTCCTTTACTCCCCCTCCCTTCCACGGGGCCACGGGATCACCCAGTTTAGCCTGTTTGGGCACTGGGTCGGGATCTGAGGGCAGAGAGCAGCAGGAGTTTCTCTGTTTTGGTGGCCGGCCTGCAGAGTGGTAGACCTTTTGTTGGGGAGGTCCATGGCGAATGGGGAGCCTGGTTCTGGTCCACAAGACCCTTCTGAGTAGTGAGAGGGATCTTGGCCCACGGCGGAAACCAGGAAACGGAGTGAGGGCATTTTGTAAGCAAGGCCCCTGGCCAGCAAGGAAACCTGATCCTGTTTTTAAAGACCTATTAGATAGCATCGATAGGAGGAGATGGGCAGGTGCCAAGGCAAGAACTCACCCAACAACCTGAAAAACAACATGAAAACACCAGAACCCAATGATCTTACAACAGAAGGACTTGAACACCCTAACACAGGAGAAGAAGAAAAAATTGACTTTATAAAAGCAATAGAGTCCCTTATAGAAATGGATGAGAAGTATAACAAAAAGTTTGAAGAAATGAGTAAATACGTAAATGATACCCTGGGAAACCAAGAAAAAAATGATCAAACAGGTAATGGAAACAGTTCAAGAATTGAAAACTGAAATGGAAGCAAGGAAGAAAACACAAACAGAGGACCGGCTGGTTATTGAAAATCTAGGTCAACGAGCAGAGTCTACAAAAACAAGCATAATCAATAGAATACAAGAGATATAAGAAAGAAGCATTGAGCCTATAATTCGTGATCCTAGAGAAGCTAAATAAGAAGGTGAACCCAAAGAAAAACATATAGGCATCCTCCTGAATATTAACCTTCATCAGGCGATAAAAGGAGACAGAGACAGAGACCCACATTGGAGCACCGGACAGAAATCTCAAGGTCCAAATCAGGAGCAGAAGGAGAGAGAGCACAAGCAAGGAACTCAGGACCGCAAGGGGTACACCCACACACTGAGACAATGGGGATATTCTATCGGTAATTCACCAAGGCCAGCTGGCTTGGGTCTGAAAAAGCATGGGATAAAACCAGACTTGCTGAACATAGCAGACAATGAGGACTATTGAGAACTCAAGAACAATGGCAATGGGTTTTTTATCCTACTGCACGTACTGGCTTTGTGGGAGCCTAGGCAGTTTGGATGCTCACCTTACTAGACATGGATGGAAGTGGGTGGTCCTTGGACTTCCCACAGGGCAGGGAACCCTGATTGCTCTTTGGGCTAAGGAGGGAGGGGGACTTGATTGGGGGAGGAGGAGGGAAAGGGGAGGCGCTGGCGGGGAAGAGACAGAAATCTTTAATAAAAAATAAATTAACAAAAAAAAGAATCTCAGATTCTGAAGACACCTTAGAGAAAATAAACACACTGATCAAAGAAAACAGCAAAGCCAACAAATTCTCATCACAAAACATTCAGGAAATATGGGACACAATAAAAAGACCAAACCTAAGAATAATAGGGATAGAAGAAGGAGAAGAGTCACAGCTCAAAGGCCCAGAAAATAATCTTAACAAAATTATGGAAGAAAACTTTCCCAACATAAAGATATTCCTTTGAATATTCAAGAAGCATACAGAACAACAAACAGGCTGGATCAAAAGAAAATCCCCTCGCCATAAAATAATCAAAACACAAAATATACAGATTAAAGAAAGAATATTAAGAGCTGCAAAGGAAAAAGGCCAAGTAACTTATAAAGGTAAACCGATCAGACTTACACCTGACTTCTCTATGGAAACCATGAAAGCCAGAAGGTCCTGGATAGAGGTACTTCAGGAAACGAAGAGACCATGGATGCAAACCCAAACTACTATACCCAGCCAAGCTATCATTCACTATCAATGGAGAAAACAAGACATTCCAGGATAAGAACAAATTTAAACAATACCTAGCCACAAATCCAGCCCTACAGAAAATAATAGAAGGAAAATCACAACCCAAGGAATCCAACATTGCCAACACTGCCAACAATAAGTCAGGCATCTAGTGACCCTTCACCAGCACAACTCAAAGAAGGAAGACACACAAACTTTACTACCAAAAACAACAAGAATAACCGGAGTAAACAACCACTGGTCATTAATATCACTTAATATTAATGGGCTCAATTCACCTATAAAAAGGCACAGGCTAAGAGATTGGATATAAAAACAGAATCCAACATTCTGCTGTTTGCAAGAAACACATCTCAACCACAAAGACAGGCATCTACTCAGAGAAAAGGGTTTGGAAAAAGTGTTTCAAGCAAATGGTCCTAAGAAAAAAGCAGGTGTGGCCATACTAATTTCTAACAAAAGTGACTTCAAACTAAAATCAATCAGAAGAGATCGAGATGGACACTTTATACTCATAACAGGAACAATTCATGAGGATGACGTCTCAATCCTGAATATCTACGCCCCTAATATAAAAGCACCCACTTATATAAAAGAAATATTACTAGAACTCAAGGCAGACATCAAACCACACACACTAGTAGTAGGAGACTTCAACACACCTCTCTCTCCAATGGACAGGTCAATCAGACAGAAACCTAATAGAGAATTAAGAGAATTATTGGAGGTAATGAAGCAAATGGACTTAACAGACATCTATAGAACACTCCACCCAAATAGGAAAGAATATACCTTCTTCTCTGCAGCGCATGGAACCTTCTCGAAAATTGACCACATACTCGGAAACAAAGGAAACCTCCACAGATACAAAAAAAATCACTGTCCACCTGTGTCTTATCAGATCACCACGGATTAAAGTTAGAAGGCAACAACAATACTACCCCCAGAAAGCCGACAAACTCATGGAAACTGAACAGTCAACAACTGAACCAGACCTGGATCAAGAAAGAAATTAAAGTCTTTCTTGAATTCAATGTAAATAAAAACTAAACATACCCAAACCTATGGGACAGTATGAAAGCAGTGTTAAGAGGAAAGTTCATAGCACTAAGTGCCCACTTAAAGAAAACAGAGAAAGTACACATTGGAGACTTAACAGCCCACCTGAAAGCTCTAGAAAAAAAAAGAAGCAGACTCACCTAGGAGGAGTAGAACACTGGAAATAATCAAACTAAGGGCTAAAATCAACAAAATAGAAACACAGAAAACAATCCAAAGAATCAATGAAAAAAAGCTGGTTCTTGGAGAATATCAACAAGATTGATAAACTCCTATCCAAACTAATCAAACGGCAGAGAGAGAATACCCAAATTAATAAGATCAGAAATGAAAAGGGGGACATAACAACAGACACAGAGGAAATTCAGAGAATCTTTAGATCTCACTACAAAAGCCTGTATGCCACAAAATTGTAAAATGTAAAAGAAATGGACATTTTTTAGATAAGTACCATATGCCAAAGTTAAACCAGGACCAGTTGAACAATCTTAATTGACCTGTTAGTCGCGAAGAACTAGAAACTGTTATCAAAAACCTCCCTACCAAAAAAAAGCCCAGGCCCAGATGGTTTCAATGCAGAATTCTACCAGAACTTCCAAGAAGACCTAATACCTATACTCCTTAATGTATTTCACAATATAGAAACAGAAGAGTCATTGCCAAATTCCTTTTATGAAGCTACAGTTACCCTGATACCAAAACCACACAAAGACCCAACCAAGAAAGAGAATTACAGGCCTATCTCACTCATGAACATCAACACAAAAATCCTCAATAAAATACTGTCAAACCAAATCCAAGAATACATTAGAAAAATTATCCATTATGATCAAGTAGGCTTCATCCCAGAGATGCAGGGCTGGTTCAACACACAAAAATCTATCAATGTTATCCATCATATAAATAAAGTGAAAGAAAAAAACCATATGATCATTTCATTAGATGCTGAAAACGCATTTGACAAAATTCAACATCCCTTTATGATAAAGGTCTTGGAGAGATTAGGGATACAAGGGTCATACCTAAATATAATATTTACAGCAAGCAGACAGTTAACATCAAATAAAACAGAGAAAAACTCAAAGCCATCCCACTAAAATAAGGAACACGACAAGGATGTCCACTCTCTCTCCATAACTCTTCAATATAGTGCTGGAAGTTCTAGCAATAGCAATAAGACAACATAAGAGGATCAAGGGGATTCGAATTGGAAAGGAAGAAGTTAAATTTTGGATATTTGCAGATGATGTGATAGTATACATAAGCGACCCCAAAACCTCTACCAAAGAACTCCTACAGCTGATAAACACCTTTAGTAATGTGACAGGATACAAGATCAACTCCAAAAAATCAGTTGCCTTCCTATACACTAAGGATAAGGAAACAGAGAGGGAAATCAGAGAAGCATCACCTTTCACGATAGCCACAAATAGCATAAAATATCTTGGGGTAACTCTGACCAAGGAAGTGAAAGATCTATTTGACAAGAACTTTAAGACTTTGAAGAAAGAAATTGAAGAGGACACCAGAAAATGGAAGGATCTCCCTTGCTCTTGAATTGGGAGCATCAACATAATAAAAATGGCAATTCTACCAAAAGCAATCTATAGATTCAATGCAACCCCATCAAAATCCAATAAAATTCTTTACAGACCTTGAGAAGACAATAATCAACTTTATATGGAAAAACAAAACCCAGGATAGCCAAAACAATCTTATACAATACAGGATCGTCTGGAGGCATTACCATCCCTGACTTCAAACTCTATTACAGAGCTACAGTATTGAAAACAGCTTGGTATTGGCATAAAAACAGAGAAGTCGACCAATGGAATCGAATAGAAGACCCTGACTTTAACCCACAAACCTATGAACACCTGATTTTTGATAAAGGAGCTAAAAGTATACAATGGAAAAAAGAGAGCATCTTCAACAAATTGTGCTGGCAAAACTGGATGTCAATCTGTAGAAGAATGAAAATAGACCCATATCTTTCACCATGCACAAAACTCAAGTCCAAGTGGATTAAAGACCTCAACATCAGTCTGGACACACTGAACCTGATAGAAGAGAAAGTGGGAAGTACTCTACAACACATGGGCACAGGAGACCACTTCCTACGTATAACCCCAGCAGCACAAACATTAAGGGCCTCATTGAATAAATGGGACCTCCTGAGACTGAGAAGCTTCTGTAAAGTAAAGGCCACTGTCACTAAGACAAAAAGGCAACCAACTGACTGGGAGAAGATCTTCACCAACCCCGCAACTGTCAAAGGTCTGATCTCCAAAATATATAAAGAACTCAAGAAACTAGATCGTAAAAGGCTAATCAACCCAATTATAAAATGGGACACTGAGCTGAACAGAGAATTCTCAACAGAAGAAGTTCAAATGGCCAAAAGACACTTAAGGTCATGCTCAACTTCCTTAGCGATCAGGGAAATGCAAATCAAGACAACTTTAAGATACCATCTTACATCTGTCAGAATGGCTAAAATCAAAAACACCAATGATTGCCTTTGCTGGAGATGTTGTGGAGTAAGGGGTAAACTCATCCATTGCTGGTGGGAATGCAAACTTGTGCAACCACTTTGGAAAGCAGTGTGGCGGTTTCTCATGAAATTCGGGATCAACCTACCCCTGGACCTAGCAATACCACTCTTGGGAATATACCCAAGAGTTGCCCTATCATACAACAAAAGTATATGCTCAACTATGTTCATAGCACTATTGTTTGTAATAGCTAGAACCTGGAAACAACCTAGATGCCCTTCAATGGAAGAATGGATGAAGAAAGTGTGGAATATATACATATTAGAGTACTACTCAGCAATAAAAAACAAGGACTTCTTGAAATTTGCATGTAAATGGATGGAAATAGAAAACACTATCGTGAGTGAGGTAAGCCAGACCCAAAAAGAGGAACATGGGATGTACTCACTCATATTTGGTTTCTAGTCATAAATAAAGGACATTGAGCCTATAATTAGTGATACTAGAAAAGCTAAATAAGAAGGAAAACCCAAAGAAAAACATATAGGCATCCTCCTGAATATTAACCTTCATCAGGCGATGAAAGGAGACAGAGACAGAGACCCACATTGGAGCACCGAACAGAAATCTCAACGTCCAAATCAGGAGCAGAAGGAGAGAGAGCACGAGCAAGGAACTCAGGACTGCGAGGGGTGCACCCACACACTGTGACAATGGGAATTTTCTATAGGGAACTCACCAAGGCCAGCTGGCCTGGGTCTGAAAAAGCCTGGGATAAAACTGGACTCGCTGAACATAGCCGACAATGAGGACTACTGAGATCTCAAGAACAATGGCAATGGGTTTTTGATTCTACTGCATGTACTGGCTTTGTGGGTGCCTAGGCAGTTTGGATGCTCATCTTACTAGACCTGGATGGAGGTGGTTGGTCCTTGAACTTCCCACAGGGCAGGGAACCCTGATTGCTCTTTGGGCTGATGAGGGAGGGCGACTTGATTGGGGGAGGGGGAGGGAAATGGGAGGCAGTGGCGGGGAAGAGACAGAAATATTAAGTAAATAAATAAATAAAGTAATTAGAAAAAAATTATGTCAATAGCAAAGGTTTAAACAGGACTTTCCTATTACATAGCAAAAATCCAAGGAGATTATAAGACTATACCCTACTTGTTCTTTATTTAACAAAACACCACTATGTGCAGGAAGTATCCCAAAGGGTACTCAAAAAAATTAAATCTGATAAATGGATTGCTCCACTTTTTACAATTTGCAAAATTAAAATATTTACACCACACAACTGATACTTATTCAGGTTTGCAATGGGCAACTGCTTTGTGTTCAGAAATGATTGAATGGGTAATTATATACTTACTAGATGTTGTAGCTATCATGGGTATACCTGCACAAATAAAGACAGAGAACGGTCCAGCATATGTTTCTAATAAAATGAAGCTGTTTTTGCTTAGTATAATATAGAGCATATTACAGGTATACCACACAATCCTTCTGGTCAGGCAGTTATAGAAAGATCAAAGCAAACAATAAAGGATCATTTAAACAAACAGAAAGGGATGAAAAATGCCCCCAGAAATAAATTGCACAATGCTTTGTTAACCTTGAATTTTCTTTTTTTATTGAAAAAAAATTTCTTCTCCTCCCTGCCTCCCATTTCACTCTTCCTCCCCCACTCCTCTCCCCCTCCCCCCACTCCTCTCCCCCTCCCCCCACTCCTCTCCCCCTCCCCCCACTCCTCTCCCCCTCCCCCCACTACTTTCCCCCTCCCTTTCCAGTCCGAAGAGCAGTCAGGGTTCCTTGCCCTGTGGGAAGTCAAAGGTCCTCTCCCCTTCATCCAGGTCTAGGAAGGTGAGCATCCAAACAGGCTAGGCTCCCACAAAGCCAGTTCATGCAGTAGGATCAAAACCCAGTGCCATTGTCCTTGACTTCTTATCAGCCCTCATTGTCCGCCATGTTCAGAGAGTCCGGATGATCACATGCTTTTTCAGTCCCAGTCCAGCTGGCCTTGGTGAGCTCCCAATAGATCAGCCCCTCTGTCTCAGTGGGTGGGTGCACCCCTCGCAGCCCTGACTTCCTTGCTCATGTTCTCCCTCCTTCTGCTCCTCATTTGGACCTTGGGAGCTCAGTCCGGTGCTCCACTGTGGGTCTCTGTCTCTGTCTCCATCCATCACCAGATGAAGGTTCTATGGTCATATGCAAGATATTCCTCAGTATGGCTATAGGATAGGGCCATTTCAGCTTCCCTCTCCTCAGCTGCCCAAGGAACTGATTGGGGACATCTCCCTGGACACCTGGGAGCCCCTCTAGAGTCAAGTCTCTTGCCAACTCTAAAATGGCTCCCTTAATTAGAATATATATTTCCCTGCTCCAATATCCATCCTTCCTTTATCCCAATCATCCCATTCCTCTAAGCTCCCCCCATCCTCCCATTCTCACTTTTCTCTCCTTATTTCCCCTTACCCCCATCCCATCCCACCCCAAGTTCCCAATTTTTGCCCGGCAATCTTGTCCACTTCCAATATCCAGGAAGCTGACTATATGTTTTTCTTTGAATTTACCTTCTTATTTAGCTTCTCTAGGATCACAAATTATAGGCTCAATGTCCTTTATTTATGGCTAGAAACCAATTATGAGTGAGTACATCACATGTGCATGTTTTTGGGTCTGGGTATCCCCCTCCATCCAGATGGAACTACTCAGCATTGAAACAGGGAAGCCTGGTAGCCCAAGGACACCTCAGACAAAAGGGCTAACATGGTGAGCAGGGCGGGGTCAAGTAGAACACAGGAGAGCCTGCAGCACAAGCTGAAGGTGCCTGTGCTCCCTTGCCGGGGACCTTCAGGCCTGCCAGGCAGGCAAGCACTCACCCTTCTGGGTGGGTAGCCTTAGTGCAGGAACAGGAAACTATTCCTGAGCCAAGGACCTTGCAGACAACAGGGCAGGCTGAGGGGCGGGGGATGGGCTCTGTCATGTGTAACAAAACATCCTTGTCAATTACAGACCACAAGGAAGTTCTGCTGTCAGTCAGGGAGAGTGAGGGCAGCTAGATCACAACACTCTCTGTTAATAGAAGCCCTTGGGGACCTGCTATTAACCTCACCTACACAGGACATGCCTTGGTCCAGCCACCCTTCTTCTTGTTGGGACCTAATGGAGTCCTGGCCCTTCTACTCACCTCCCCTTGGTGAACTTTCTTGTTCTTGTTGTTCTGGGTTTCTGAGAAACTTGCAAGTTCCATGCACTCAGAGTTGTTTACCAACCCTGCTTCATGAGTATGCATCGCCTTGGCCCTAACCCAAGGATCCGGCAATGAGGTCTCCATCCTTTGATGCACCTGTCTGGGTTAGGTATAAAACCCCCTTGGTAGGGGCTGGAGAGATGGCTCAGTGGTTAAGAGCATTGCTTGCTCTTCCGAAGGTCCTGAGTTCAATTCCCAGCAAACACATGGTGGCTCACAATCATCTGTAATAAGATCTGGTGACCTCTTCTGGCTTGCAGACATACATGTAGACAGAATACTGAGAATACTGTATACATAATTAATAAATAAATCTTCATAAAAAAAAAACCCTTGGTGATGTACAATAAAGGCTTCTGATTCTGCAACTTCTGGAGTGCGTGCTCCATTAATCCTGACGTCCTTGGCTCGGACTTGGCTCTCGCTGTGCTGTCACAGCACTTCTTTTCTTGATTTTCATATTCTGGATCTACTCTTAACTGCTCTGAGATGAATTATACGCTCGCCCTGCTGGGACCCTGATTATGGCCACACCTCCTTATCTCTACGCCACACTCCACTCACGTGGTTTTTTAGTTAATGATACAGAGGATGGCAAGGGGATGCGATTTTAATAACAACCTCCCACTGTATTGCCAAGATGTAGAGGGATATTTGTATTTCAGCCATAGTAGTAGCAATAGCCCTGGGTTTGTCTGTTTCAGTAGCAACAGCCACTGCAGTAATTTCCTTGCAAAATTCTGTACAGACAGCAGCAGCCTTAAACAATATGTCAAGGTTAACAACAAAGCACTCGATACCCATCTCCAAGTTAATCAGCTCCTCCTTGTAGGCCTACTTAACCTCCATCACCAAGTAGGTATTATACAGGATGAGACAAATGGCCTCTGGGATTTAGCTCAGGTAACCTGTGACCCCCGATATTCCGCTATTTGTCTCTGCCAATACCAAGCACATCTTAAGCACTCCTCGGCCCTAAAGCTCCAGAGACAGTGCCCTACTGGGACATGGAATCATTCATTACTTACTACTGCAATGTGATTCCAATGATTACATCAGGAATTCACCCAAATTAATGCCACCAGAGTAGACACTGTAATTTGTCTGACCTACTGGACTTTTTTAAAGGGGTAGCTCAAAATCTGATCTCCATCTTCTCCACAGAAAAGCTTATCTGTGAATTTTTCCTTCTGCTTTTGGGAGAAGGTATTTCAATATGGAAGGTCATATCTCATATAAAAAAAATCAAATACTCAAAAGGTGCTCTTCATGGAAGTATTCAGCCTTGAAACAACAGAAAGGGAACATGAGGGAGCAGTTTCTGCCCAATGGTGTCACTAAAGGACAGGGAACATGAGAAACGGGGCTGGGGGAGAGGGGACAGACAACCCCTGCTGTTATTTGAATAGGCCTAGTCCCTAGCACGCTGGACGACACCTAACGGAGTCCTGGCTAACAGGACACCCTCCAAATCATGCCGAAAACCCAGAGCTTTGCCTGTTTCCCACACTTTGCAGACAAATGCTGCCCCTCCTCATGGACACTCCCACATGACGCAGGTTGTGCTCCATTCAGACTCCTTGGGCAACAGTGCCTGTCCTGTGTCCTTAGATGATTATAACATATGATATATGCCAGGGAGCATCCACAGTAAACTAGGTGCACCCTGGCACTGGTCTCTGGAGTCTGCTTCCTGGGTAACTCATTCCTGACTCCCCTGCCCTCATCACCCCAGCCCCCAAAGCAAAAGTCCCCACAGTGACCTCCAGGCCCAGGCTGCTGCCAAGAGCCAAGTATGTCTCTGTGTTCCTATAGCAGCCAGGGCTGAGAAACATCTGTGGCTACTGTTGCAACCAAAGGCCATGTGGTGGCCAATCATCCGATCAGCCACCTGGGACCATGTTGGTGCCCAGGGCACATGATGCAGTCAGGGCCATACATATTTGAGTGCCATGGTGGCATCCAGGCCAGAGCTGCAGCTGGGTGTCATGTCTGGGTCCATGGCCCTACTGTGGCCAGGGTCTGTGTTGATGTCCATGGCTCCTGTTGCCATAGAGGGTTATGCTGATTCCCAGGGCTCTCACCTGGGACTGTATCGGTGTCCAATGACAACGCTGTCCCTGGGGCCCTGATGATATCTAGACCCGGGCTGGTACCAAAGACCTTGTCTGAATATGTGTTCCTACCACAGTTAGGGTCTATGTTGAAGTCTGTAACCCATGTTGCCACTAGAGTCTGCCCACATGGAGGCCCAGGGTCTAGGTCGCAATCTCTGGCGTTGTTGGGATCTGGGTGCCATGATTCAGCTGGGGTCATTCATATCTGGGTGGCCTGTGTTTCTACCCAATGCCATAATTACTTATGGGTGAGAGCTGCAGCTGAGGGCCATGTCTAGGTTCATGGTCCCATCACGCTGGGGGGTCTGTGTTGAAGTACAAGAAGTCACATGAAGTCCGGGGTTGGGGCCGCAACCTGTGACCATGTTGGTGGCCATCCTGATAAGTGGCCAGTGCTTCCACCTGGAGTCAGGAGGTCATCTGACCCAATTGGCTGCCAAGGGCCATGTCTGGGTCGGTGGTCCACCTGCAACTAGGGTCTGTTGATGTCTCTGGCCTGTGTCACCTCAGGAGGCCATAGGAAGCGTGGGTGGTGAAATCAGAGGTCCAAGCTGAGCCGGCCCCACCCTTCACTAGCCCTGCCTCTCGATGGACCCTGCAGCAAGAGAGCTGGCCCCGACCCTCATAGGAGAGTCAGTGCGTGCACTGGGAGAGATGGACAAACGCCGTTCCACATGTGAAAGAGAACTGACCCTGATGGCACGGGCATAGGGCAGTTGTCTCTACCCCCTCTTCTGAGGTGGGCAGTCCCAGTGGTCTGGTTTGTCCAGCTCAGCCACCACCCAGACCCAGAGCCGGGTCTTGAGTTGGCCCACCCTAACATCTACCCCATCTAGGGCCAGCTGAAGCTCGTGAAGGGACTGGTCCTGCGGAGTGGTACCCGCAGGATGTCTATGACTAAGTGTGACTCTAGGAGACCCCAGAGGAGTTTAGTTTGGAATCCAATGACGACAGTGTACCAAAAATCAGAGTCAGTCCAGTGACTCATTGCAATGAACATTTTCTAGGAAAGCTGATTAGGAAAACATGGTATATACTATGTGACATGCCAACTCCTAATGCAACCAGGATGAATGAAGAGGTGTTGGAGAAATTGGGAAAGAAGGAGAATTGAACAGATTTGGGGATTTTTTTATTTGCTCTGTTCTTTGTTTGCTTGCTTGCTTGCTTTATTTTGTTTTGTTTTGTTTTTTTTTATTTTCTCTTGGTGAGGAACACTGCAGGGATGAGGAGAGGATATGGAAGGACTAGAGGGTGAGCTATATTAGGTTTCATAATTTGAAATTTTCAAAGAATCAATAAAGAAATTATGTCTAAAAAAGAAATTGAAGAGGGCTCAGATATGTATCTGCTGTTTTGTAGGGCTCAGCTGGTAGGTATATCTAGTATGTATATTGGGTTGTATTTTGACTCTATGACAATGTGTTGCCAACTTAATTCATGTGCCTTGATAAAAGGCCAAATAGTACTAGACATCTTATAACAAAAAGCAATCCTGATATCCTTTGTTTCACACAAATAAAAGAAAATAAAAAGATGGGAAAGAATATTCCAAGAAAATGAACGCTAGAAGCAAGTAGGTATAAATATTTTAATATCTGACAAAATATACTTCAAACCAAAACTAATCGAAAGAGATTGGGAAGGACACTACATACTCATCAAAGGGAAAATCCACCAAGTGGATATTGCAAATTTACATGTATGCAACAAATGCGAGGGCACTCAAGGTCATAAAAGTAATGCTACTACATTTTAAATCTCATAGTGCCCCTCACACAGTCCTAGTGGGTGACTTCAATAGCCTACTTTCAGCAATATGCAGGTCTCCTAGAAAAATTGAAAAAGACAAATTCTAGAGTTAAATGACATCATAAATCAAATGGACCTAACATATCTACAGATCATTTCGTCCAACACAAAAGAGTATATTTTCTTCTCAGCAGCTCGTGAAACATTCTCCAAAATTGACTGCATATTTGGAAACCAAGCAAGTCTCGACAGATATAAGTAGATTAACATAATACCCTGCATTCTATCTGACCACCATGGATTAAAGATGGATATCAACAAAATAAGCAACACAAAGTATACTAAGTCATGGAAATTAGGGCCAACCCATGGTGGTGAACTGCTTTAATTCCAGAACTCAGAAGGCAGAGGCAGGAGGATCTCTCTGTGAGTTCAAGGCCAGCCTGGTCTGTACAGCAAGTTCCTGGGCAGCAGAATTACATTAACAGACCTTTGTCTCAAGAAAATAATTAATGAAATCTGAACAACTGGATGAAAACTGAGTTAAAACATAAATCAAGAAAGAAATTTAAAATGTATCAGAACTGATTGAAAATGAATACACAGCATACCCAAACTAATGGGACACAATGAAGGCAGTTCTAAGAAGCAAGTTCATAGCACTAAGTGCCTACATAAAAAAAAAAAAACAAAAACTGATATTGAGCCTATAGTTCATGATCCTAGAGAAGCTAAGTAGTAAGGTGAACTCTAAGAAAAACATATGTAGATCCTCCTGGAAAGTTGAAACAGACAACAGACAAGATCACCTGACAAAATTAGAAGCATGGGGGTGGGGGGATAAGGGAGAGTAGAAGGGAAAGTGGAGGGGATAAGGGAAGGAGTGAGGAGAACTTGAGTGAATGGGATTGTCGAGTAGAAGGAAGGACAGAGATTAGAGCAAGGGATATCTTGATTGAGGAAGCCATTCATTATAGGGTTAGCAAGAAAGCTGGCTCTAGAGAAATTCCCAGGAATCCACAAATTTGACACCCAGCTAATAACCTAAGCAATAAAGAGAGTGGGCCAAATCTTGACTTGCCCTGTAGTCAGACTGACAAATATCTTAAATATCACCAAAGAACCTTCATCCAGTAACTGATAGAAACAAAGACAGAGACCCTCATTGGAGGACTGGACTGAGCACCCAAAGTTGAGGTGAAAAATGGAAGGAATAAAAATATGAACAAAGAGGTCAAGACCATGATGGGTATACACCCACTGAAACAGTCTACCTGAGCTAATGGGAGCTCACAAACACCAATAGGACTGGGAAGGAACAAGCATAGGATCAAGTTACTCCCTCTGATTGTGGTTGACAGCTGCAATGTTGAGGCAGACTGAGGGACCACTGGTGATGGCACCAGGATTTATCCATACTGCATTTGCTGGCTTTTGAGAATCTATTCTCATTGGATGTATACCTTTCTCAGCCTAGATAAATTAGGGAGGGCCTTGGAGCCTCCCCAAAGCAATGTGCCATACCCTCTCTGAGGAGTGGATGGGGGTGGGGTGGGAGGGTATGTGGAGGGAATGGGTGGAGATGAGGGAGTGGGAACCTGGATTGGTATGTGTAATTAAAAAAATAGATTGTTTTCTTTTTAATAAATAAATAAAAGAAGGGAAAAAGCAAAAATTGGAGAGATATCATACTAGTCACTTAGCAGCATACCTGGAAGTTCTAGAACAGCAAAAAAAAAATAGCACCCAGAAAGAGTATACTGCAAGAAATTATCAAACTCAGGGCTGTAGCAATGAACTAGAAAAAAACAACCAAAATAGAAAGTAACAATGAAATGAAGAGTTGATTCTCTCATAGAAGAGAAAGTGAGAAGTACACTTGAATGTATTGGCACAGGAGACCACTTCTTTAACAGAAACCCAGTAGCACAAACACTGCGAGAGACAATTAATGAATGGGACCTCCTGGAACTGAAAAGCTTCTGTAAAACAAAGGAAATGGTCGACAAGACAAAAATGGCAACCTACAAATTGGGAAACAGTTTTACCAACCCCACATTGAATAGAGGACTGATCTCCAAAATATACAAACAACTCAAGAAAGTTGACAACAAAAGAACAAATAATCTAATTTTATAAAAATGGGGTACAGACCTAAACAGAGTCTCTCAACAGACAAATCTCAAAGAGCTGAAAGACACTTAAAGAAATGCCCAACATCTTTAGCCATCAGAGACATGCAACGAAAACAACTCTGAGATTCCATATTGAGCCTGTCAAAAGGACAAGATGAAAAACACTGATGACAGCTTATACTGGAGAGGATGTGGGGTAGGGGAATGCTCCTCCATTGCTGGTGAGAGTAAAAACTTGTATAGTTATTTTGGAAATCACTATGGCGATTTCTCAGAAAATTAGGAAACAATCTACCTCAAGACCCAGCAATATCGCTATTGGGTATATACCCAAAACACACTCAATCATACCACAAAGACAGACATGTGCTCAACTACATTCACAGCAGAATTGTAATAGCTAGAAGCTGGAAACAACCTGGATGCCCCTAAATAAATTAAGGGTAAAGAAAATGTGACACATTTACACAATGGAGTACTACACACTGGTTAAAAAAAATGACATCTTGAAATTGGCAGGTAAATGGATGGATCTAGAATAAAATGTTGACTGAGGTAACCCAGACCAAGAAAGACAAATATGTACTCACTCATAAGTGATGCTTAGACATAAAAAAAAGTAAACCAGGTTCTCTCTTCAGAGAACCTAGACAACAAAGAGGACCCTTAAGAGAGACATATGGATCTACATAGCATGGTGAAAAAGACAAGATCTCCTGAGGAAATTGGGAGCATGGACTCACAGGAGAAGGTAGAAGAGGAAAGGGGAGGAAGGAAGGGAAGTGGAGAAAATTTAAAGCTAACTAAAAACAATTTTAAAAAAAGAATTGGTTCATTGAGAACAATCAACAAGACTGACAAACTTGTAACCAAACGATTGAAATCACGGAGAGAAAAGAACAAAATTAATAAAATTAGAGATGAGGGGCTAGGGCTGGAGAGATTGGTCAAAGGTTAAGAGCACTGCTGCTGTTCCAGAGGACCCTGGCTTGATTGAGTCCCTGGACCTACATGATGGTTCACAACCATCTGTTAACTCCAGTTCCAGGGGTTCCACTGCCCTCTTCTGGCCTCTGTGAGTATTGCATGCAAGTGCAGCAAAGACACGCTAAAAGCATTTAAACACATAAAATAAAATAATAATTTAAAAAAAAATACAAAAGAGCCAGGCAGTGGTGCTGCACACCTTTAATCCCAGGACTCAAGAGAGAGAGGCAGGTGGATCTTTGTGAGTTTGAGGCCAGCCTGATCTACAGGACAAGTTCCAGGATGGCTAGGGGTGTTACACAGAGAAATCTTGTCTCTAAAAGTAAAAGAAAAGAAAGAAGGAAGAAAGGAAGACAAAAGAACCAGTATAATTACCTGTACCTTCTCAGAGAATAGTGCAATAAAACTAGAAATCAGTAGCAAGAGAAATTGCACAAAGATGTGAAGGTTGAACAATACAGTTTTGAAGGAACGTGGGTCTTTGGAGACACCAACAGGGAAGTGTAGACTTTCCTGGCATCAGATGATAATGACTGTGATAATTTCCACAGTTGTGTGAAAACTTTTAATGATTTCCTAGATTGTAAAGTTTCTTTTCTGATGTAGTTCAACTTGGGAAAATCACACACATCTTCAGACAGAGACTGCATTCTTATTTAGTTGGTTTAGTCAATTACCATGGGACCCACATTGTATTGGAAGAGTGAAATTTTCCTTGGAGGGCATCAGAATGATGCTCAGTTAACAAGGCCACTGGCGCCATCGGTGACAAGCTGGTCCGTGTCCACTGGGAAGAAGAGTCCTCTTATCTTGCCCCTTATTTAGTCATGGCTCCTGCTAGGCAGCCTTTCCAAGACGCTTCTTGCCTATGATGCTTCGTGCCTGTCGGATTCACACTGCCCTGAATAAGACTTTGCAGCCTCAGCACTCAGTGTGAGATGGAGGTATGGCAACTTTTCCACTGCTGCTTTCTTCTCCCCCTGTCTACCATCCCTACACTTTGTGTGTTTTGTTTTGTTATTAGGTATATATTTCCCCTACTTCTCTGTCAGTTTAGTCTATCTCTATTATTATTTTTCTGTACAATACTTCTCTTGATCTTCATATACTTTAAATATTTTTTTGTTTTTAATTTTTATTCATGTATATTATTCTGGGGTGATTTGCTTGCGTATATGTATGTGCCCCACATGGGTGCAATGCCCCTGGAAAACAGACAGAGATGTCAGATGCCCTAGAACTGGTATTACAGACAATTAAGAACATCTCTGTGGTGTTGGTAATCAAAGCCAGGCTCTCAGGTAGACCAGCCAGTACTCTTAACCACTGAAACATCTCAAGCCCCCATTTTCCTTCTTTGTTAAGACTTTTTCATCTGATCTAGTCAATGATTCAATCTCATGAGAATATTGCCCATCTACGACATTTTAGAATTCTACAATCTTTGGAGGGATGTTACATCTTAGAGGATTTTGCACATTCCTCTTAAAGCCCCATATCTTTCTAGGTAGTCATAACATAATCTTTGAAGATGTGTTTGACTTTTTCCAGATATTGTTTGCAGCATTCTGTCCGAGTCTCTGTCTTTCCTCCCGGACAACAGTGCAGTCTCACAGAGTAGTGTTGCAGTATTCCCTTCAAGGTGGTGGCCTTAGCTTTATGTTTCCTGTGTATTTCTGTTGTTTGCTATTGTTCCGCTTTTATTTATTCAGCTCCTTTATTTTAGATTTCATCTGAAATCCTTTTCGATATAATTGCATTGTTTATTTCACACACACATTTCTACAAGATACACTCTACAGTTCATTTTCATAATGGGCTGTTTTCATTATATCATTGCCAATATATTCATTTGTTTTTAACATGGTGGGAATTGGAAGTTCTTCACTTTCTTTTGTGTGAGGTATATGCATGTATGTGACTGTGTGATCGCTTGTTGGTGTGTGCACAGGACAGTGTGTGCACAGGACAGACACCGACATCATGTGCCTTCCTCTACCTCCACCTAATTTTTTTGAGACAGGATCTCTCATTCAGCCTGGAGCACATAAATTGGCTCAATCAGCTGCTCGATGGGCTTCAGGGATCCACCTGTCACCAGCCTGTCTCACCCACCACACTCAGCCTTTGCATCGGTGCTTGGTGTTTGAGCTCACTTTCCAGTGCTCGCATGACAAACACTTTGATCTCAGAGTCATCTCTCCAGCCCTACTAAGTTTCTCTATAACACAGCATTATAGACATAAAATTTAGTCTAAGAGCAAACTAGACCATTGATGATCCTATCTTTGATATTGGTTCTATAGTCACATTGGCTTCTCAATTCCTATGTGCCACATGGCAAACAATCTATGCCTTCCCATAACTATGCAGTTCTGTTACACTGAGGCCTATCAGTTCTCCAGCTTAATTTTTTTTAAGATTTTCCTTTTTATATAATTTATTAAATTTTTATGTTATGTCCATTGGGGCTTTTCCTGAGTTCATGTATGGATGAGATTGTCAGATCCCCTGCAAATGCAGGTACACACAGTTATGAGTTGCTATGTGTCTGCTGGGAATGAACCTGGATCCTCTGAAAGAGCAACCTGTGTTCTTTGCCACTGAGCCATCTCTCCACATTCTCTAGCTCAAACTTTTATATCCCATTCTCTCTTTTATCTGTCGGCTTAGTTAACTGCAAGAAGACGTTGTTAAGATTTCCCATCAAGATGGGGAGGGTGACAAACACTTTGACTTCCAGCACTGGAAGGCAGAGAGAGGCAAGCAATCTCAGTGAGTTCAAAACCAGTCCAGTCTACAGAGTGAGTTCCACGACAGTCAGGGCTACACAGAGAAGCCTTCTCTTGAATAAAAATTCATCATATTGCTTCTGATCATTATGCCTCATCTAATGTTCTAAGCTTGATGATGTAGAGATAATATTTGTGTATTTTTATTCTCTAGTTTAAGTTTAATGTTGCTGCAAAAGTTGGTTGATTGCATGTAGTAAGTGTGTCTCCTTAGCATTTCTTTTCTGAAATAAAATTTACTTAAGGTGAAAATTTTCTTATAGTTTGAAAATGTTCTTCCATTTTTTTTAATGTTGCCTCTTTCTTAATTAGAATAAAATCCATATACAATGTAAGCAATGCTGTGAAAACTAATGTTTCCCATGTTCATTGTGACACTCTAGCTGTGGGCCGAACATCACTTGCACAAGGGAATTTTAACCTCTCCATTGTGCTTGATATATTTGAATTGATGTAAAATGGTAAATCGTTTAGCACTCAGACGGAATGTGGATTTTTTCATTCTTCCTCCAATGTGCCAACATGCTGATGGTTTTATTCACAGAAAGAAAAAAGAGAACACTTCCAGTTTTGCTCTCAGTAAAATTCAAATAGCCTGGTCAAAATTATATGTGTGATCTGTATTTTGTGAACTCTGAATGTGATTGAATTAAGATTATTGCTGTTATGTTTCATAACTTACATAAATATTCACACAACTGGATAGCTTATTTCTCTGGTATTAATGCATCTATATCTTTGCTGACACTAATTTTTACAATAATTTTATTTATAAAAATATGACACATGTATGAAATTAAGTATGATAACATTTATTTTAAATTTGTCACAAATTTTTACATACATATAGCAGCTGCTCTGCTGTTTAGGAATATGCCTATTCCTCATTGTTCAAAATTCCTTTTCTTTTTTTGTTTGTTTTTTCCTTGTTTTTTAAGACAGGATTTCTCTGTGTACCACTAAGTGTCCTGAACTTGCTTTTAGACCAAGCTGGCCTCAACCTCACTGACATCCACTTGTGTCTTTCTCCCAAAGGCTAGGAATAAAGGACTGTGTCACCACAATCTGGCAAGTTGCAAATGTTTGACTGTCAAAGATAGAGCATGCTAATGTTTGGGATTCCATTTTCCAAAGATAGCATTTCCTGTGCAAGTCATTGCATAAGTCTGTTTCATCTGGGTTCAGATAATAGCCTGGCATTTTATCCCAGAACTCTTATTCTTTGCAGGAACAAATAGTAAAAACATGGCTGCTGGAGGGAATTTTCAGGACTGTGCTGAGTAACAAAATTATGAAAAGTTAAGGGTAGATACAGATACAAGGAGAAAAGATGAATAAAAACAAATTTCTGGTGAATGGCGAGGAGGATGACAATCAATCCAGGATAACACTTGGGAAGATGTGAATGATGCAAGAAATAAATGTGGGTCAGCAAAAGCCATATGGCACTGTAGAGATGAGATGTGTTTTCAAAGCTTAGAGGAGGGTGGGTGCGGTCTAACTATATAATTTGTGACAGTGGCAAACAATGACAAGTCATAAAACAAGATGAACACTGATATAAGGCAAAACTGGGATTGTGGAAGAACAATATCTCTGTATAGTGTAATTCACTAAGTAATTTAAATGTTGATCACTCATAATAGAATACCTTGGCTATAGTAGGGACTCATGTCCAAGGGGAGATTTGAGGTGCATGGAGAAATTCAGAAGGGCACACTGAGAAAAGTCTAATAGACCTTGTCAGAGTAAAAGAGACTGTTGAGGAATCCAGGGATGTCGGCAAAGAAAAAAGGTTTGTATTTCAGGTGACAGAAATAATTAGATCAGTAGAGGAATGGGTCTAAAATTAATACACAGTAAAACTCCCCGAAATCCATTGAACATGGGTGATGTCACTATGTTGTAAAATTTAAGGTCAAACTTCATGAGTATCATGTCTTTGCCATTCTCTGTGTAACTGTGGACCTGAGATCTCTGCTTCTGCAACAGCAAAACAGAAGAATCTTCTAAAGGAAAATGTAATTCAGGTGTTGCAAAATATATAACTCTTTGTTACAGTGAGTTATCAGCCAGAATCAACCTGACTGTTTTAATGACCAAATCTCACAGGAAGCACACTTTTGTGAAGATGTGCTCAACACTGTGGGATACGCAGTCTCACCCTTGCTGTCACTGTCTGCATATCAGCAGCTCAGCTCTAAGTTGTCAGCGAAATAGACAAATGAAAAGAAATGCTTCAGGACGTGCTGGTTACCCTGTAAGGTGAAATGAGAGGCAGAGTCCCACATGGAAAGTCTGAGTATTTACTCATCACTAAGCTACAGAAACGTATCTGCAGCCAAAACACTGACATTCAAGTACACATGTTACCATATATGTGTTAGAAACAAATATTGTTATAAACATGGAAACAATATCAACTGATGAATGAAAATTCCTGGGGCTTGGAGGGATGGTTTCACAGTTAAAGACTGTTGGTTGCTCTTCCAGAGTGCCAAGGTTCGAATCCCAGGCAAGCATATAGTGCACAGACATGCAGATAAAGTGCCCATACACAAAAATATATAACTTTTAAAATTCTTATAACATGTAAATTTGGCTTTCACCTAGGTCAACACATCCTTCATCCTGACATAACAGTGTTCAGGTTATCGGGTTGATTCGACTGCCTACTTTCCAACACTTTATTCTGTCCTCTAAGATGGTCAAGAATACATGGAACGCAGTTGCTAAGAGGTCATCTGTGGAACTAACCTTGAAAGGATTTACACATTTCTCGAGGCAGTGTGGCACAGGCCTCTAATTCCAGCACTTAAGAGACAAAGATAGGTGGATCTCTGTGAGGTCAAGACCAGCCTGGGATACAGAGCAAGTTCCAGAACAGCCAGTGATACTTGGAAAAACCCTGTCCAAAAGGACAAAAAAAAGAGAGAGAAAAAGAAAAGAAAGCAGTTGGACATTTCATCACTTATCAGCTCTGCTCGTGAGCTGGCAATCATTAATTTTCCCAAAATTGCCATCTCAAAAATAGATTTATGATAGTGTCCATTGATCTGTCACGCTAGGCCTAACACATCCGAAAAACATCATGCTTATAAGTAATGCCGTCTTGGGGGTCTTTCTCATATCTCAGTTATGCATTGGTGTCATAGGGAACACATCACTGTTCATTTTATATATTTACATTTTCTTCTTTAAGCCTCATTTTAAGAAGTTGATAGATATGTTTTTCATGCACCTGACAATAGCTAATATGGTGACGATCGTGTTCATTTTAATACCGGATATTGTGTCATCCTTTGGAGTACCCAATTTTCTGGATGATGTCAGTTGTAAGGTTGTTTTATGTATATACAGATTTTGCCGTGGTCTGTCCATCAGTACCACCTGTATTCTAAGCACATTTCAAGCCATCACCGTGACTCCCAGTAATTCTCAGTGGGCTTGGCTTAAGCCCAAACTATCAACGTGGACGTTTTCTTCCTTACTTTGCTCCTGGCTCATTAACCTGGCTATCTATGGATATATGGTTGAAACGGTAATGGCCAAAAACGATTCTACTCAAGTTGGACGTGTATATTTACATGCTTACTGTCAAAGCAGGAATTTGGGGAACCAATATTCAGGACCATTTATAAGCATCATATCCACATACGATCTTTTTTATGTGAGCATTATGATGTGGACCAGCCTGTACATGGTAATTCTCCTCTACAGACACCGCAAGAGGGCCCAGTATATCCGCAGCACAAGCCTCTCCAGCCAGCAATCTCCCGAGCTCAGAGCCACGCACAGCATCTTGCTGCTGGTGAGCTGTTTTGTGATCTTGTATTGGTTGAACAACTTTATCACCCTTTATGGATTTTATGCACAAACAAAAATTCTAAATTTGGAGGGAATTAATGCATTTTGGGCAGCATGCTATCCAACCATCTGCCCTTTTTTAATAATGAAGAATAATAAACTTATTTTGCACTTCACTTCTTCCTTTTCGGCACCGAGAATGACCTGTTTTCAACGTGCACTTCGTGGCTGAACTGAAACCCACACTTTCTCATTGTTTGTACACTTCTAAAAGATTCCCCTGAGAATGAAGAATTTGAATGTGTGCTGCGGCCTGCGCAGCCTGGATAGCCCAGACTGGCGGGGGGGGGGGGTGCTGGGATTGAGACATGGAGGCTTCTATTCTGGTGGAAGAACAGCAGCCTTTATTTTGCCCAACAACCTTTTATACCTCTACTCCTTCTGTGGAGACCCACCAGCCAGAAAGAACACAAACATCCTTGTCAATTACAGACCACAATGAAGTTCCGCTGTCAGTCAGGGGGAGTGAGGGCCGCTGGATCACAACAACTCCCCCTTTTATTTTATAATACCTTGCCTATCATGGGGAATAGCCCTCTCATATTCCCTGTCTTAGGTGCCCCTAAAGTATTGCCAGTCAGTGGCTACACAGACACATAGCCCTAAACCAAGTATCCCCAGGACTGACAGTGCCAAAGAGCCAGACCAGCGCTGCAACCATCTAGCATGCACTAACTGGGTGGTAAAGTTAACAAAAGCAGTATTCCAAACCCCTCTCATATGACGGTTGAGTTCCATAACAGTAGCAGAAGCATGCAATACAGTGCCTTGAGTAACACACATAACATGATTAACTATTGAAAAGTCCAAAGATAGTCCACTTGCTCCTGAACCAGAGCCACTTGTTGGTTTAAGGTCAATATGCCCAATTGAATATGTCCATTAAGATTTTGAATGTCCAAAGCATTGCTGACTCTTTTCAGCAAGCTGGTTGACAATCTCAGCCGTTGGCACAGTCTGTGAGAGAGCAAGTCCGGCAGCAGTAGCTGTGGTGGCAAAGCTCTGGTCCAGCTGCCTTCTGGCCCCAGCCGCACTCTCTCTGGGTCCAAACTGCTGCATGGAGTGGAGCAGAACTCAGGGAAGCAGGCTTGCGGCTCCTGCTCCAGAACCATTGAAAGGGCCCCACTTTAAGAATCTTTTAGGGAATTTGGGCATCGTCAATCTGTCTGGCTACTTCCTGCTGAGCAGGGGCGCTGCATTTTTGGGGGATATTTTACATCAACATTTTAGGGGGTCTCAGTAATTCAAACCGCATAAATTTGCAATGAATCCACAGGTTCTCATCCTCTGTGGAGACAAAAGCAGAACCTCTTTTCCAAAGTATCAAATCCTTAGGCCCATGACCCATCCAGCAGGCCAGGTAATTTATGGGTCTCGAGGGGGCATCACCTAGGAATAATGGGGGGGAGAGAGAAAGGAAACCAAGCGCGTAAAGAACGACAGAGTCAGTCTGAGATGCGTCAAGGTTCCGTTTATTGCAGGCAAAATTTCACTTTTATAGGGCAGTTCTGGCAGGGAGGGGTAAGGGTAGAGGGGAATGGAGAACTACTTTGTCCCAGGTCAAAGAGGAAGTAGCTGCTTTCTTTTGCTCTTATTTTAGAGCGTCTCATGGTTAAGCCATACCAAGAACTTGTACCTCAGCTGACTATGCTCTGTTCTTAGGAAAAGAGGGTGAAAGACAGGCCACTCTGTCTGGCCTGGGGGTCTCTTGGTCCCTCACAGGCCCATATTTTAAAGTCAAAATACCTTTCTTATCAGTTCGTAGATCAAATGTCTTTCTCCAGTCCAGAACACAAAGGACAACACAATCAACACAATAACATATATCTCTACACATTCTATCTTTTGAGGCCCTCAATTCACCTTCCTGCCTCCTTTTTATTTCTTCCCTACTGGTCAGTCTGCCAGAGGATTCCCTCAGAGCATCTCTGGGGATGAATAACCACATACTCCTTTTAATCTGACTTGACTTGTTCCCAATCTGGAACATTGAAACCCCCTCCTGCACAAAATCTTTGGCTGTCTTCCTTGTTACTTCCATGCCTTGTTGCTTTAAGAGTTTCAGTTACTTTTTGAGGCCTTTCAATTTGCCCTCCTGCCTCTTTATGCTTGCTTATCTTTTGGAGGATGTCCCTCAGAGTAATCTCTAGGAATGAAAAATAAAAACACTTTACCTTCCCCAATACGCTCCTCGATTTAGCCAGTGGCTGGAGCGACCCCGTTCACGTACCCACTTTCCAGATCTCGGTGGAACCTCCACTTGCTGCGGCCTGCGCAGCCCGAATAGCCGAGACTGGCGGGGGGGGGGGTGCTGGGATTGAGACACGGAGGCTTCTTTTCTGGTGGAAGAACAGCAGCCTTTATTTTGCCCAGCAACCTTTTATACCTCTACTCCTTCTGTGGAGACCCACCGGCCAGAAAGAACACAAACATCCTTGTCAATTACAGACCACAAGACAGTTCCGCTGTCAGTCAGGGGAAGTGAGGGCAGCTGGATCACAACAAATGTGGACCTCAAATACCTGACATGACCTAGTTATGACTCAGATATTCTGAAAGCTATTAAAATTCAGGGAGCTAACATTTTTCTTGAATACAACTCTGTGTTCATAATTTTGATAATTTCAACATTTACTACCGACTCAAGTTATGACACTTTGGGAAAAATAAATTCATTATAAGTATTTTGAACAATAGTCTACTTCTCAATTTTTCTCTATTAAAATACTTCTAATCAAAAATTAAAATACCCTTTGGAACTTGGGTTGTTTTTTGTGGAGTGTTCTGTCCTAAGGAATGTCTTAACCATTGAACAAATGAATTTCCCTGTCTTAACTGTTACCTACCTAAGGTAATGCTGTGGGTTGGACTCTTTAGTGTTATAACTGACAGGTATACAATGGATGTCCTAGTACCATAGCTGTCTTAATTTACTGTTTCAGTATGTTTTTAGTTATTTCTTTTATTCTGAACTTATGATATAACTGCAGCATTTCTCCCCATTCTTTTCTGCCCTTCAAACCCTCCTATATATGCTTCTTTTTTTTCTCTCAAATTCAAGGCCAATTTTACATTAGTTATTGTTGCATACATGTGCGTATGTTTGTGTGCGTGTGTGTGTGTGTGTGTGTGTGTGTGTGTGTGTGTCCCTACATACATCAATACTACCTGCTCAGTGGCTATGATGTTACATGGATGTATGTACTCGGGGCTGACCACTTGGTATTGGATAACCAACTGGTGTGCTCTGTCCTGGGGATGACTATTTCCCCCACTCGTGACTTTCCTTAGTTGTGTGCAGTTCTTTGTGTAGGATGCAGGCCTCCTAAGTGTAGTCCTCACACAGCACCAATGACATTTCTCTTTGTGACAATGGAGATCATTACAGAAAACCACAACCCATCGAAATTGTGAGGGACCAAGAGACTCTCAGGCCAGACAGACTGGCCAGTCTTTCACATCCCTTTCATGAAAACAGTGTGTTGCAAAAGAGCACAGACTGCTGTGCTGCAAGTTCTTGGAACGGCTTAACCGCAAAATGTTCTATAGATATAATAAGAGCAAGAAAAATAAAAAACAACTACTTCCTCTTTGACCTGGGGCACAGTAGTTCTCCATTCCCCTCTACCCTTACCCCTCTACCCTTCCCCTCCCTTCCAGAACTGCCCTATAAAAGTGAAACCTTGCCTGCAATAAACGGAACCTTGACGCATCTCAGACTGACTCTGTCGTTCTTTACGCGCTTGGTTCCCTTTCCTTTTCGCCCCCATTATTCCTAGGTGATGCCTCCTCAAGACCCATAAAATAACCTGGCCTGCTGGACGGGTCACGAAATGCAGAATAGCGAAGCCCAGTCCCAATGGCTGTATGTGCAATACAGCTTCTGCACCTAAAGCTCAGGGAACATTGATGAAGGCAGGACAGAAGGTTAAAGAGCCCGTGGATGAAGAAATCGGCTGTGGGATTGTATCACCTGGTAATATCAGAAGTTGCACCCATGGAGTATCACCAACGTTGCTGTTTAATATTTGTTGTATTTATTTGGAGGTTTTTTTTGTTTTGTTTTTTTATTTTATTTTTTTTTTGTGTTTTCTATTTGGGTTTTTTGTTTATTTTTTTTTTAGTTGTTGAAAAAAAATTACCGCCTCCTCCCCGTTTCCCATTTCCCTCCCCCTCCTCCCACACATCCCCCCCTCACCCCATTTCCGTACCCCTCTCCCCCTCCGCCCCACTCCATTCCCCCTCCCCCCCACTCCATTCCCCCTCCCTCTCAAGAATGTAGAGCAGTGTCCAGATTCCCTGCCCTGCAGGAAGTCCAAGGTCCTCCCACTTCTATCCAGGACCAGGAAGGTGAGCATCCAAACAGGCTATGCTCCCACAAAGCCAGTTTATGTATTGGGATCGAAACCTAGTGCCATTGTCCTTGGCTTCTCATCAGCCTTCATTGTCCGTCACGTTAAAAAAGTTTGGTTTCATCCCATGCTTATTCAGTCCCAGTCCCGCTGGCCTTGGTGAGCTCCCAATAGATCAGTTCCACTATCACAGCGGGTGGGTGCACCCCTCGTGGACCTGACTTCCTTGCTCATGTTCTCCCTCCTTCTGCTCCTCATTTGGATCTTAAGAGCTCAGTCCGGTGCTCCAATTTGGGTCTCTGTCTCTATCTCGATCCATAGCCAGATGAAGGTTCTAAGGTGATATGCAAGATATTCATCAGAATGGCTATAAGATAGGGTCATTTCAGGTTCCCTCTCCTCAGTTGCTCAAGGTACTAGCTGGGGACATCTCCCTGGACACCTGCGAGCCCCCCTAGAGTCAAGTCTCTTGCCAACCCTAAGATGGCTCCCTTAATTAGGATATATATTTCTCTGCTCCCGTGTCCACCCTTCCTTTATGCCAACCATCCCATTCCCCCAAGCTCCCCCCATTCTCCCCTTCTCACATTTCTCACCCTATTTCCCTTTAGCCCCATGCCACCTCACCCCCAAATTCCCAGGTTTTGCCCAGCAATCTTGTCTACTTCCCATATCCAGGCGGATGACTATATGTTTTTCTTTGGGTTCACCTTCTTATTTAGCTTCTCTAGGATCACAAATTATATGCTCAATGTCCTTTATTTATGGCTAGAAACCAATTATGAGTGAGTACATCCCATGTTCATCTTTTTGGGTCTGGCTTACCTCACTCAGGATAGTGTTTTCTATTTCCATCCATTTGCATGCAAAATTCGAAAAGTCATTGGTTTTACCGCTGAGTAGTACTCTAATATGTATATATTCCACACTTTCTTCATCCATTCTTCCATTGAAGGACATCTAGGTTGTTTCCAGGTTCTGGCTATTACAAATAATGCTGCTATGAACATAGTTGAACAAATGCTTTTGTCATATGATAGGGCATCTCTTGGGTATATTCCCAAGAGTGGTATTACTGGATCTTGGGGTAGGTTGATCCCAAATTTCCTGAGAAATCGCCACACTGATTTCCAAAGTGGCTGCACAAGTTTGCATTCCCACCAGCAATGGATGAGTGTGCCCCTTACTCCACAACCTCTCCAGCAAAGGCTATCATTGGTGTTTTTGATTTTAACCATTCTGACAGGTGTAAGATGGTATCTCAAAGTTGTTTTAATTTGCATTTCCCTGATCGCCAAGGAGGTTGAGCATGATCTTAAGTGTCTTTTGGCCATTTGAATTTCTTTTGTTGAGAATTCTCTGTTCAGTTCAGTGCCCCATTTTTTAATTGGGTCAATTAGCATTTTAAAGTCTAGAAATAGAATTACATTACTTTCTCACTGCCTTTTCTCGTTCCATCATCTCCCAAGTACCTTTACTCAAACTCTTTCTTATCATATCCTCCCATACACTCTTAAATTGATAACCAATTTTTTTATTATTGTTGCATACACATATATGCATATACATATACATACACAAATAGATATAGATACAATCTGATAGGGCTGTTTATGTTGTTTCAATAATATTTCAGTGTTGACCATTCTGTATTGGACCACAATGAAGGGGATTCGTCCCTAGGTGAGAATAATTTTGTCCATAGGGACAAAAGCACACAGATCACCACAACAGACATCCTACATATAAATCCACAAAGAAACAACCACTTGACTCACAAGAAGCCAAAAATGCAGTGTGATGTGGGAGTGTCATTTATCAATCTATTGATTTCATTGGTTAAGTTTAATAAAGGAACTGCTTGGCCCTCATAGGTTAAAACATAGGTGGGAGGAGTAAACAGAACAGAATACTGGGAGGAAGAGGAAGTGAGCTCAGACTCGACAGCTCTGCTCTTTGGAGCAGAGACGCCATGCTCCCCTCTCCCAGGCAGACATAGTAGCTCTGCTCTCTGAGACACGCGATGAAGCTCTGACCCAGGATGGACGTAAGTTAAGATCTTCCCTAGTAAGCCACCTCGTGGGCTACACAGAATATTAGAAATGGGCTAGTCCAGCTGTGAGAGTTAGCCGAGAAGAGGCTAGATATAATGGGCCAAGCAGTGCTTAAAAGAATACACTGTCTGTGTAATTATTTCGGGGCATAAGCTAGCAGGCAGCTGGGGTGCTGGGGACACAGCCCCGCCGCTCCTATTACTACAGATTGGCGCCCAACGTGGGGCAACTGAATTCACTGAAAGCCTGAGAAAGCTTGGGAAAGAGTAAAGCATGTTTTCGTGGTAGCAGCAGTTTCTCGGGTCTGCTCTGCTTGCTAGAGGCAAGCAAGCGCTCTCAGCTAAGAGAAGCTTCCTAACTCAGCTTCAGCTGCAAAACCCTGCAGCTCTTAAGAGGTCCTGACACGAACTATTTAAATGGTGTTGATAAAAGCTGACTGAATGCTTGTTTGTTTTCAGCTGTAGCAGGAAAAAAGTTTTGCTGTTTTAAAATGCCAGCTTTCAGGGCCATCCTGCCAGGGCAAACTCTGACTGTTTGAGGCAGGGGGGCCAACTACAAAGAGAGGACTTGAGTGTTGTCTGTGGACATAATACTGCAATTTACTTGCTGGCAGGGACCTTGAAACACCATAGACTTGTGGCAATAAACACGCCTACAGCCGGTACCTCAGCCATGAGGCTGGAAAGCTAAGGAATGGACTGGATCTAGCCGGCAAAGCCACGGCTTTAATCCTACTGATATCGCTTGCTAAATTAAGGACTCATGTGGTCAAAAAAGAGACATATACAGTAAAAGAAAGATTCAAAGTCAAAGAAAACGTTTAAATGATTTACAGTGTGTTAAAAATATGCATGCTAAACGTTAAAGTTCTTAAAGTAAAAACCAAAAAAAAGGAAGAAAGAGAGTAGTTTGGTGTGGTAGTACATACCTTTAATCCCAACACTTGGGAGGCAGAGGGAGATCGACCTCTGTGACTTCAAGGTGTGGTAGCACACGCCTTTAATCCCAGTGCCTAGAAGGCAGAGACAAACAGATCTCTGTGAGTTCAAGGTGTGGTAGCGTACACTTTTAATCCCAATGCCTGGGAGGCAGAGACAGGTGGATCTCTGAGAGTTCAAGGACAGCCCGGTCTACAGAGTTATTCCAGGACAAAGATACAGAGAATATAAAAGTAAAAAAAATGAAATAGAAGTTAAAATAAAATGCACAAAGATGGAAAATACACAGAGAATTTTGATACTGTATGCTATTATGCTCTGTTTGAATTGTTTGAATGCTGAGGAAGGAGCAACAACTGCCAAAAGACATTTGTTTATAAATGCTGCTGAACTAATCCAACATAGATATTTTGAAAATGCTTTGAAATTTGGATTTAAGGACATGATGCTTTGGAAAGGAGTTTCTTATTTTGTTTTCACAGAGGGTGCGAGTCTGTGGATTTCTTCTATCCGAATATGGTATGATGGACCACGCCCTCCTGAAGGGTTGCTGTGAACGAACATCTTCGGAAAATTGCTTCGCTCAACTGCCAACTGAGATGAAACTAGCACACAGGTTATACCATGAAAGACCTAATTAACGACGCCCCCATTCAGCAGGAAGCAGTTTGGAGAGAAAAAACTGCACCCATATTTCCAAATATTGTTTATAAACATTCTTTTACATTTAAAGGGGGATATGATAGAGATATGAATAATTTATATTGATATGGATTTTGCGTTAGTGATTTAAATTTAAGGTCAATTTTGTTATATGTATATGTGTTTCTGATCTTGATTGAGGTATTGTGATTGTGTAGTTCATTTAAAAATGTAATGTATATAGGTTGTTAATGGATAATCATTTATAATAGTCAAGTTTATAGTTATGTTAGATTTTCTAGATATATAGATATATATTTCAGTTAGATCGGCATTCTTCATATCTTTCAAAGACTACGGAATATGCTATTTAATGTTTTAATAACTTAGGACTTTTCATGACAATGAGACATGTCTGCTACTGGCGGCACCAATCTACTTCAAGAGGAAGATGGGCATCGAAGAGGATCCTTATGGAGTTTGATAGCCATTTGGGCAAGAAACTGCTCTTGCCTGGACTATTGCATAAACTGGACACAGAGAACCCGCAGAGAGAGGACTACTGAACTTGCCTAAAGGTGAGATGATCTTTCAGGGTTCCTGATTCATGAAAGAGTCTGCAAGACATTCTTCAGGACAAGCAGATAATGACTGCCTTTGAAATCTCCTGCTTTGTGGAAATGTCTGCTGGAAACTATGGGCCTGTAGGCCGAAGATGGATGCCCCAACAGTACAGAAGAACTTTGGGTGACTGTACAGGCAGGGAGATGTCTCTGTCATTTCTAGAGTTTTGAAAGTTGCTTATTTCTTGTTTGCTTAGATAATATTGTATCTTTCTGGAGTCTTTGATGGAGTTAAGAATAGTTAGTTATAGTTATAGTTTTCCTTAGTTATGATAGAGATTATTGTAATTTTTACTGATAACTGTTTTGTTATATGGAATTTTGCTATGTTAAAGTTAAAGCCTTCTTTTTTTGTTTAAACAGAAAAAGGGGAAGTGATGTGGGAGTGTCATATATCAATCTGTTGATTTCATTGGTTAAGTAATAAAGGAACTGCTTGGCCCTCATAGGTTAAAACATAGGTGGGAGGAGTAAACAGAATAGAATGTCGGGAGGAAGAGGAAGTGAGCTCAGACTCAACAAGCTCTGCTCTCTGGAGCAGAGAAGCCATGCTCCGCTCTCCCGGAGAGACGCCATAGCTCAGCTCACGGGGAGACACGTGATGAAGCTCCAACCCAGGATGGACATAGGCTAGAATCTTCCTGGTAAGCGCACCTAGCGGTGCTACACAGATGATTAGGAATGGGCTAAATTAATATGAGAGAATTAGCTTAGAAGAGGCTAGATAGAAATGGGCCAAGCAGTGTTTAAATGAATACAGTTTGTGTGTTGTTATTTCGGGGCATAAGCTAAGCAGGTGGCCGGGGTGCTGGGGACGCAGCCCCGCCGCTCATATTACAACAAAAATGTGTCTTTGTTTTATTCTTATTTGTTTAATAAAGAGCAGAATGGCCAATAGCTAGGGTGGAGAGGTTAGGCGGGACTTCCAGGCAGAGACAGGACTCATGGAAGAAGAGAGGTGGAAGATGCCAGTGGAACATGGATGGAGTAGAATATACAGAATGAAGGACAGGTGGCAGAACATAGATTAATTTAAGTTATAGGAGCTAGTTGGGAACAAGCCTCAGCTAAAGACCTCCATGTCATTATTTAGTGGTTGGTGGTCACCAAAAGAGAGTCTGACTACAGGGGAGATAATTCTCTTTCTGTGGAGAAGTTTTGGGCCAGACACCTTAGGTTGAAGGTCAGAGTTGGTTCCTTTCTTTGCGTGTGTAAAACATTAATATCTGCTTTGATCCATCAAAGGAAGGATATCTGAATCATTATATAAATTGGGCAACTATCAAAAGTCTATTTTTAAAAGTTCTTAGAAAAGTCTGTAAAATGTTTTTTGATCATATTCACCCCCTTCTCCAATTCTTTCCAAATCCTCCCTCCTTTCTCTGCCTCCACAACTTTTGTGTCCTTAAAAAAAAAATCGAGTCAAATTTGTCTGTCCATATAAGTTTGGATGAATGGCCCAAATGTGGTGATATTTTGTTTGTGATCTAACAAATAAAGGTTGCCTAAAGATCAGAGTACAAATATAGCCACTGGCTAGCCATAGAGACCAGGCAGTGGTACATACCTTTAATCCCAGCACTAGGGAGGTGGGGACAGGATGGGATATGGCTGGGCAGAGAGTGTAGTAGGAGCTGTGGGCTGCATTCCCGCCCAGCTCCACATGACTAGTTTTACCTGAAATAATTACACAGAAATTGTATTCTTTTAAATACTGCCTGGCCCATTATCTATAGCCTCTTATTGTCTAATTCTTACATCTTGCTTAACTCATCTCTATTAATGTGTGTAGCACCATGAGGCCATGGCTTACTGGGAAGTATTCTAACCTGTGTCCATCCTGGAGAGGAGAGGCATGGCATCTGACTGACTCAGCTTTCTTTCTCCCAGAATTCTGTTCTGTCTATTCCACCCACCTAAGGGCTGGCCTATCAAATGGGCCAAGACAGTTTCTTTATTAACCAATGAAATCAAAACAAAACAAAAGACTCTCCCACATCAAGAGAGAAATAAGGCAGATGGAGATAGGAACTCGTTGCATTCAGTCTGAGGACTTGTAGAGACAAGATACCCCCTTTGGTCTGAGGATTTTGTATAGATAAGAACTAGTGGCTATTTGCTCTGCTTCTCTGACCTTTCAGTTTTCACCCCCTAATATCTGACTCCGAGTTTTTATTATTAAGACCAATTAGAACTGTCACTACACCACCACTGTAGCATGGAAGACCTACCAGGAGTCACACCCTGTAAGAAAACCAACCCTCTGGCAGCATCAATCAGCTGTCAATAGCTCCTCAGCTAGAGGTGAGACTTTGTGCCCATGTCCCCACTCCATGCTGTTATCTGGTTTGTCTTGAGCTTGCACAGGTTTTGTGGATGCTGTCACAAACACTGTGAGTTCGTATGTGCAGCTGCCCTGGTAAGTCCAAAAATAGCTTTTTTGTAGTCCCCCATCATCTGGTTTTTCTAATCTTTCCACCCCCTTTTTCTCATTGATTCCTGAACCTCGGGAGGAAGAGTATGATATAGATACCCCATTTAGGGCTGAACATTCTGCAGCCTCTTATTCTCTCCACCTGGACTAATGGTGGGTCTCTGTGTTAATCACCATCTACTGCAAAAATAAACTTCTGTGATGAGAATCGATGCATGAATCACCTATTGGTATAACTGTAATTCATGAGGAGTCAATTTAATTCTATTCCTATTTATCAGATCAACAGCAGTAGGCTCTCTCCTAGGGCATATGTCCTACCTTGACTCAGGATCTTGGCTTGTTAATGGTGTCAACTATGGGCACCATTTTATGGAATAGGCCTTAAATCTAAGCACAAAGTGATTTCTTGCTTCCATGACATTTGTGCCATTATTACACCAGTGGGCATGTATGACAAACATGTCATTATTGTTGCATTCAGGGTTCATAGCTGGGTATGAGTGATGATGGCCTTTCTTCATTAGTGATATATCTCTATGTATATATGTATGTATGTATGTATGTATGTATGTATGTTTGTATGTATGTACGTATCTGTATCTGTTGTAGTAGGGGCGGCTGGGCTGCGTCCCCGGCACCCGGCCGCCCACATGGCTAGCTTATGCCCCGAAATAATTACGCGGAAACTGTATTCTTTTAAACACTGCCTGGCCCATTAGTTTTAGCCTCTTAACCCATTTCTAATAATCTATGCAGCACCACGAGGTGCGCTTACCAGGAAAGATCTTAACCTGCGTCTGGCTGGAGTGGGAGAATCATGGCGACTCACTGACTCAGCTTCTTTCTCCCAGAATCCTGTTCTGTTTACTCCACCCACCTAAGGGTTGGCCTATCAAATGGGCCTAGGCAGTTTCTTTATTAATAAGAAATCATTCCCACATCATGTATCTTCCAGCACCATGATCTGAAGCCAGAAGGTCAAAGCTTTTGTGTTAGTAGCCACTTGATTTCTTCACAAACTCGTTTGTAGTATCCTCTGCAACAGGGTCTTACTGTTAGTTTCTCGAGGACAACCAAGAACATTGGCAATAGCTTGTAATGTTTGGGTGTCTATGAAATCTCACTATATAACACTCTCAAAATAGGTAACTCATGTCTATCAATTGATGAAGAAATAGTAATAATATATATATTTTTAAATTAAAATTTAACATATATGAATGTTCTGCTTGCATACATGTCTTGTATCATGTGTGTGTCTGGTGCCCATGAAGTCAGAAGAGGGTGTGGGAACCTCTGCAACTGGAATTAAAAATTGTTCTAAGCCACCATGTGAGTGCATGAACTGAACCTGGGTTGTCTGGTAGAGCCAACAAGTGATCTTAACTGTTGAGGCATCTCTCAAGCCCTGCCTATCCATTCTAACAACACTGGCATAAGTATAACTCATAAATTATAACTGTTTTTCTATTTAAGGTAGGCAACATTTATTTGGGCAAATTTATTTGTTGAATGGTTATCACACATTCTTTAGAAGAGGGCTGTTCAAGTTGGGTGTCACAGCACAGACCCTTATCCATAGTACATGGGAGGTAGAGTCAGGTGTTCTCTAAGATTTAGAGGCCAGCATGGTCTACATAGTGACTTCCAACACAATCATGGCTACATAGTGACACCCTGTTTCAAGAAACAAAAATAAATAAATAAATGAAGAAGATTGTTCAAAAGTTTTATTCAAGATACAATTAATATATTTCAAATCTTCTAATTACAAATTTTAAGAAGAAAAAAATCATGAAGGAGAATAAAAAACTTACAAAATAGTCCAATGTGATGGTGCATACCTTCATTCCCAGCACTTAGGAGGCAGAGGCAGAGGCAGACAGATCTATTGAGTCCCAGGCCAGCCTGGTCTACAAAATGAATACCAGGAAAAGCCAGGGCTATATACAAAGATCCCGTCTCAAAAACAAAGAAAGCAAAATACATATAAAATAAACATTTTTGTTTTTTAATTAATTAAAATTTTTATTAATTAAATGTATTCATTTATTTTACATCTTGATCACATTTCCCCCAGCCTCCTCACTTCCCTCTCCCCCCTTTCCATCCCCCCTTCAATCCACTTCTCTATTCCTGTTCAGAAAGGGTCAGGCCTCCCAAGGATTTCAACAAAGCATAGCATATCCAATTGAGGTAAGACTAAGCTCCTCCCCTTGTGTTAAGACTGGTCAGGGAAATCCAGTATGAGGAACAGGTTCCCAAAAGCCAGGCAAAGCATTCGAGACAGTCCCTGCTTCCACTGCTAGGATTCCCACATGTAGACCAACAGTCACACATATTCTTTAAAAATGTCATACAAACTAGAGTGTCCCCACATTGGGTGCCAATTTGATGGAATCGAAAAACAGTTAACGATAATTATAGATTTTCTTAGTTATGATAAAAGATAAAATAGATATAAATGTTGTAACTGTAATTCTTACTTGATACCTGTTTTGTTTTATGTAATTTTACTATGTTAAAGTTAAAACCTTTTTTCTTTTGATTAAACAGAAAATGAGAGGGGATGAGGGATTCACCTCTGTATGCTGTGAATACCTTTGGTTAATAAAGAAACTGTCCTGGTCCTATGCAGGGCAGAATAGAGGTAAGCGGGAAAAACTAAACTGAATGCTGGGAGAAAGAATGCAGAGTCAAGAGAAGCCGTGTTGCCCCCATGGAGACAGATTCGAAAACTTGCCGGTAAGCCACAGCCACATGGCAATACACAGATGAATAGAAATAGGTTAAGTTAAGATGTAAGAGTTGGCCGGGCGATGGTGGCGCATGCCTTTAATCCCAGCACTCGGGAGGCAGAGGCAGGCGGATCTCTGTGAGTTCGAGACCAGCCTGGTCTACAGAGCTAGTTCCAGGACAGGCTCCAAAGCCACAGAGAAACCCTGTCTCGAAAAAACAAAAAAAAAAGCTAGAGTTGATGGGCCAAGCAGTGATATAATTAATACAGTTTCTGTGTGGTTATTTCAGGAGTCTTGGAAGCCAGAAAAGGAACAAGCAGTCACCTACTACACTAGGGATGACCCACAGGAATGCACAAGGATGACCCCAGCTAAGACCCTAAGCAATAGAGGAGAGGGTACCTAAACTGATTTCCCTGCAATCAGATTGGTGACTACCCTAATTGTCATCATAGAACCTCCATTCAGTAACTGATTGAAGCAGATGTAGAGATTCACAGTCAAGCTCTTGGAGTCTAGTCGAAGAGAGAGAGGAGGGATTATATTAGGAAAGGTGAGGCATCCAGATCATAACAGGATCTGACTCTAGCTACTGGGGGTTCACAGACTCTGGACTGACAGCTGGGGAGCCTGCTTGGGATCAAACTAGACCCTCTACATGTGGGTGACAACTGTGTGGCTTGGATTTTTGTGGGGCCCCTGGCAATTGGAACAGGATCTATCCCTGGTACATAAATGGGTTTTTTTTTTTTTTGAGAACATTCTCTATGGTGGGATACCTTGCTCAGCATCACTGCAGGAAGGAGGGGCTTGGTCCTGCCTCAACTTGATGTTCCAGGTTTTGTTAATTCTCTATGGGAGGCCTTAGCTTCTCTGTGGAGTGGATGGTGTAGTAGGGTTGGGGGAGGTATGGAGAACAGTGGTTACTATGTAAAATGTGTAAAATAATAAAATTTAAATGCACTGGGGAGCCATGCTCCCTTGAGCTACACCATTGCAACTTATCCTCTGATGATCAGTTGGGGGTCTGCCCCACTTTTAACAACAAGTCAAGATTTTGCTTGTATTTTCCCAGAAGAAGCAGAAAAACCCATATGAGTACCTGGGTGAGCCATCAAGTCATTTTTGAAGAATGGAGTGACTAATGTCCACAATGAAATGAACAGCCTGTTGCTGGACAAGCAAGAAGAGGATCTGGTTCACAGAGATAATACTTGCTCATGAACACAAAAAGTGCAGAACCAGGAGGAAAACTTTAGAGGCAGAGTCATCAACAGAGTGACAACCCTAAAATAGATGACCCTCACCCCCCCCCCAGAAAATTCATCTATGATTTCTCCCGTTAACAGCTTTTCATCTGGAGCGTGCCTTATTCATATGGTTGGGTTTTGCTTCCATGAGGATACCTGCCTCCACCCCTGATTTTGTCTCTTTGGCAAAGATAGCCACAGGAGATTTTGCAATTTGCATAAATAGTCAACCCCAGGGAGAAGAGTACTTTGCATTACCATACACCTCCCCCCAGGCTGATGGTACCAAGGAACTCTCATTCAGGAATGGACCCATGGCCAGGATCAAGGGCACTTTTCAAATACAATGTCTAAATGCTTCATTGGTGCCCTGTACATCTTCTCACCCGAACATCCGCTATTTATATGATCTTACAATCTTCATGGAGGTTAGGATGTCTGCCCTGAATGGATCCTACAATTTCAAGGATGTTTGTCTACCCATTGCCCTTGACAACTTTCTGGGGGTCAATCCTTCTGAAATACATCCAAGGACAATACCCTCCTGTATTATCTGCAGGATCAATGCCTGATAGTGACTGGCCACTCCAATCAATTGGGGCTTTCCTTATATTTGTAACTGTGGTCTGCTTAGATCTCAGATATTTTGTGATGATGCAGGGAGTTAATTTTTTTGCCTCTGCTTATGGTGATAACTCACAAGCTTAAAGGAAAGGTTCCTCTCTGCCGCACCAGCACAGCCTGGATGCCTAGACTAGCGGGGGAGGGGGGGAGGCAGAGGGGCCTGGGTTTGAGAGACAGAAGCTTCTTTTCAGGTGGAAGAACAGCAACCTTTATTTAATTAATAAATGGGACCTCCTGAAACTTAGACACTTCTGTAAAACAAGGACGTGGTCAATAAGACAAAACAGCAGCCTACAAATTGGAAAAAGAGTTATAAACCTCACATTGAACAGAGAATTGATCTCCAAAATATACAAAGAACTCAAAAAGCTTGACAACAAAAGGACAAATAATCTGATTTTTAAAAAAAATGGGATACAGACCTAAACAGAGACTCTCAACAGGAAATTTTAAAGGACTGAAAGACAGTTAAGAAAATGCCCAACATCTTTAGCCATCAGAGACATGCAAACCAAAACAACTCTGAGATTCCATATTACTCCTGTCAGAAGGACCAAGATCAAAAACACTGATGACAGCTTATACTGGAGAGGATATGGGGTAAAGGGAATGCTCCTCTATTGCTGGTGAGAGTGCAAATTTGTATAGCCATTTTGGAAATCACTATAGCGATTTCTCAGAAAATTAGGAAACAATCTACCTCAAGACCCAGCAATACCGCTGTTGACTATATACCCAAAAGACACTCGATCATACAACAAAGACAGACATGTGATCAACTACATTCACAGCAGAATTGTAATAGCTAGAACCTAGAAAGAACCTAGATGCCCCTCAACCAAAGAATGGGTAAAGAAAATGTAACACATTGACACAATGGATTACTACACAGCAGTAAAAAAAATGACATCTTGAAATTTGCAGGTAAATGCATGGATCGAGAAAAATATGTTGACTGTGGTAACCTAGACCAAGAAAGACAAATATGTACTCACTCATAAGTGATGTTTAGAAAAAGCAAAGAAAACCAACCTACAGGCCACAACCTCAGAGAACCTAGACAACAAAGAGGACCCTTAAAAGAGACATACATGGATCTACATAGGATGGTGAATAAGACAAGATCTCCTGAGGCAATTGGGAGCATGCGGTCACAGGAGAAGGTACAAGAGGAAAGGGGAGGAAGGAAGGGAAGTGGAGAAAATTTACAGCTAAATAAAAACAATTATAAAAAAAAGAATTAGTTCTTTGAGAAAAATAAAAAAGACTGAAAAACTTGTAGCCAAAGTATTGAAATGATGGAGAGAAAAGAACAAAATTAATAAAATTAGAGATGAGGGGCTAGGACTGGAGAGATTGCCCACAAGTTAAGAGCATTGCTGCTATTCCAGAGGACCCTGGCTTGATTGAGTTCCAGGACCTACATGGTGGTTCACAACCATCTGTAACTCCAGTTCCAGAGGTTCTGTTGCCCTCTTCTGGCCTCTGTGAGCATTGCATGCATGTGCGGCAAAGACTTACATGCTAAAAATATTAAACTCATAAATAAAATAAAATAATAATTTTAAAGAAATACAAAAAAAACGGACAGTAGTGATGCACGCATTTAAACCCAGGACTCAGGAGGGAGAGGCAGGTGGATCTTTGTGAGTTTGAGGCCAGCCTGATCTACAGGACAAGTTCCAGGATGCCTAGGGATGTTACACAGAGATATCTTGTCTCTAAAAATAAAATAAAATAAAATAGAATAGAATAAAATGAAATAAAATAAAAAAGGAAAGAAGGAAGGCAGGCAGGCAAAAGAACCAGTGTAATTACCTGTACCTTCTCAGAGAATAGTGCAATAAAACTAGAAATCAGTAGCAAGAGAAATTGCACAAAGATGTGAAGGTTGAACAATACAGTTTTGAAGGAACAGTGGGTCTTTGGAGACACCAACAGGGAAGTGTAGACTTTCCTGGCATCAGATGATAATGGCTGTGATAATTTCCACAGCTGCATGAAAACTTTTAATGATTTCCTAGATTGTAAAGTTTCCTTTCTGATGTAGTTCAACTTGGGAAAATGCACACACATCTTCAGACAGAGACTGCATTCTTATTTAGTTGGTTTAGTCAATTACTATGGGACCCACATTGTATTGGGAGAGTGAAATTTTCCTTGGAGGGCATCAGAATGATGCTCAGTTAACAAGGCCACTGGTGCCATCGGTGACAAGCTGGTCTGTGTCCACTGGGAAGAAGAGTCCTCTTATCTTGCCCCTTATTTAGTCATGGCTCCTGCTAGGCAGCCTTTCCAAGACGCTTCTTGCCTATGATGCTTCGTGCCTATGGGATTCACACTGCCCTGAATAAGACTTTGCAGCCTCAGCACTCAGACTGGGAGGGAGGTATGGCAACCTTTCCACTGCTGCTTTCTTCTCCCCCTGTCTACCATCCCTACACTTTGTGTGTTTTGTTTTGGTTTTAGATTTATATTTCCCCTACTTCTCTGTCAGTTTAGTCTATCTCATTTATTATTTTTTGGTACAATACTTCTCTTGATCTTCATATACTTTAAATATTTTTTTGTTTTTAATTTTTATTCATGTATATTATTGTGTGGTGATTTTCCTGCATGTATGTATGTGCCCCACATGAGTGCAATGCCCCAGGAAAACAGTCAGAGATGGCAGATGCCCTAGAACTGGTATTACAGACAATTGAGGGCATATGTGTGGTGTTGGTAATCAAAGCCAGGCTCTCAGGTAGACCACCCAGTACTCTTAACCACTGAGACATCTGAAGCCCCCATTTTCCTCCTTCGTTAAGACTTTTTCATCTGATCTAGTCAATGATTCAATCTCATGAGAATATTGCCCATCTACGACATTTTAGAATTCTACAATCTTTGGAGGGATGTTACATCTTAGAGGATTTTGCACATTCCTCTTCAAGCCTAGGTAGTCATAACATAATCTTTGAAGGTGCCTTTGCTGTTTTCCAGACGCTGTATGCAGCATTCTGTCCTAGTCTCTGTCTTTCCTCCCAAACAACAGTGCAGTCTCACAGAGGAGTGTTGCAGTATTCCCTTCAAGGTGGTGGCCTTGGCTTTATGTTTCCTTTATATTTCTGTTGTTTCCTGTTGTTCTGCTTTTATTTATTCAGCTCCTTTACTTTAGATTCCATCTGAAATCATTTTCAATATAATTCTATTGTTTCCTAACATCTTTTATCTATTTCGCACACACATTTCTACAAGAGACACTCTACGGTTCATTTTCACAATGAACTTTTTTCATTGTCATTGCCAAGATATTCATTTGTTTTTAACATGATGGGAATTGATAGTTTTTCACTTTCTTTGTGTGTGGTATATGCACGTATGTGACTTCGTGTGTGTACAGGACAGACACTGATATCATGTGCCTTCCTCTACCTCCTCCCAATTTTTTTGCGACAGGATCTCTCATTCAGCCTGGAGCACATCAGTTGGCTCAATCAGCTGCTCGATGGGCTTCAGGGAGCCACCTGTCACCTGTCACCAGCCTGTCTAACACACCACACTCAGCCTTTGCATTGGTGCTTGGTGTTTGAGCTCACTTTCCAGTGTCACATGACAAACACTTTGATCTCAGAGTCATCTCTCCAGCCCTACTAAGTTTCTCTATAATACAGCATGATAGACATAAAATCTAGTCTAACAGCAAACTAGATAATTGATGATCCTTTCTTTAATATTTGTTATATAGTCACATTCGCTTCTCAAGTCATAGGTCCTGATGGCAAACGGTTGTTGCTTTACCGTAACTGCGCACTTTTGTTACACAGTTCTCCAGAAAAATTTTTTAAGACTTTTTTATATAATTTATTTAATTTTTATGTTATGTCCTTTGGGGCTTTGTCTGCATTCATGTCTATATGAGAATGTCAGATCCCCTGGAAATGTGGGTACAGACAGTTATGAGCTGCTATGTGGGTGTTGGGAATGAACCTGGATTCTCTGAAAGAGCAGCCTGTGTTCTTTACCACTGAGCCATCTCTCCAGGTTCTCTAGCTCAAACTTTTGTATCCCATTTTCTCTTTTATCTGTTCGCTTGGTTAACTGCAAGAAGACGTTGTTAAGATTCCCCATCAAGGTGGGGATGGTGACAAACACTTTGAATTCCAGCACTGGAAGGCAGAGAGAGGCAAGCAATCTCAGTGAGTTCAAAAACAGTCCTGTCTACAGAGTGAGCTCCACAACAGTCAGGGCTACACAGAGAAACCCTGTCTTCAAAAAAAATTCCATCATCTTGCTTGTGATCGTTATGCCTCCTCTAATGTTCTAAGCTTGATGATGTATAGATGATATTTGTGTATTTTGATTCCCAAATTTAAGTTCAATGTTGCTGCAAAAGTTGGCTGATTGACTGTAAGTGTGTCTCCTTAGCATTTCTTTTGTGAAATATAGCTAATTTAATGTGAAATTTTTCTTCTAGTTTGAAAATATTCTTTGGGGCTGGAGAGATGGCTCAGTGGTTAAGAGCATTGCCTGTTCTTCCAAAGGTCCTGAGTTCAATACCCAGCAACCACATGGTGGCTCACAACCATCAGTAATGAGGTCTGGTGCCCTCTTCTGGCCTGCAGGCACACACACAGATAGAATACTGTATTCAGAATGAATAAATAAATATTTAAAAAAAAAGAAAAAGAAAATATTCTTTGATTTTTTTTTAAATTTCCCTCTTTCTTAATTAGAATCGACTCCATATACAATGCAAGCAATGCTTTGAAAACTAATGTTTCCCATTTTCATTGTGACACTCTAGCTGTGGGCTGATCATCACTTGCACAGGGGAACTTTATCCTCTCCATTGTACTTGATATATTTGAACTGGTGTAAAATGGTGAATCTTTTAGCACTCAGACAGAATGTGGATTTTTTCATTCTCCCTCAATGTGCCAACATGCTGATGGTTTAATTCACAGAAAGGAAAAAGAGAACACTTCCAGTTTAGCTCTCAGTAAAATTCAAATAGCCTATTCCAAATTATATGTGTCATCTGTATTTTGTGAACTGTGAATGTGATTGAATTAAGATGATCGCTGTTATGTTTCATAACTTACATAAATATTCACACAACTGGATAGCTTATTTCTCTGTTATTAATGCATCTATATCTTTGCTGAGGTTAATTTTTACTATAATTTTATTTATAAAAATTTGACACATGTATGAAATTAAGTATGATAACACTTGTTTTAAATTCTTCACATCTGGGCTGGAGAGATGGCTCAGAGGTTAAGAGCATTGCCTGCTCTTCCAAAGGTCCTGAGTTCAATTCCCAGCAACCACATGGTGGCTCGCAACCATCTGTAATGAGGTCTGGTGCCCTCTTCTGGCCTGCAGGCAGACACACAAACAGAATATTGTATACATAATAAATAAATATAAAAGAAAAAAAATTCTTCACATCTTTTTACATACACTTAACAGCTGCTCTGCTGTTTAGGAATATGGCTATTCCTCATTGTTCAATTTCCTTTTCTTTTTTGTTTGTTTTTTCCTTGTTTTTGAGACAGGATTTCTCTATGTACCACTAATGTCCTGAAACTCGCTTTGTAGACCAAGCTGGCCTCAACCTCACTGACATCCACCTGTGTCTGCCTCCCACAGGCTAGGAAAAAAGGACTGTGCCACCACAATCTGGTAGTTTCATTTTTTTTTTGAATGTCAAAAATAGGGAATGATAATCTTTTTAGATTCCATTTTCCAAAGATAGCGTCTTCCTGTGCAGGTCATAGTGTGAGTCTGTTTCATCTGGGTTCAGATGACAGCCTGGCATTTTATCCCAGAACTCTTATTCTTTGCAGGAACAAATAGTAAAACCATGGCTGCTGAAGGCAATTTTCAGCACTGTGCTGAGTAACAAAATTATAAAAAGTTAGGGCATTTAAGGGGAGATACAAAGCAAGGAGAAAAGATGAGTAAAAAAATTTTCTGGTGAATGGCGAGGAGAATGACAATCAATCCAGGATAACACTTGGGAAGATGTGAATGATGCAAGAAATAAATGTGGATCAGCAAAAGCCATATGGCACAGTAGAGATGAGATGTGTTTTCAAAGCTTAGAGGAGGGTGGGTGCGGTCTAACTATATAATTTGTGACAGTGGCAAACAATGACAAGTCATGAAAAAAGTTGAACACTGATATAAGGCATAATTGGGATTGCGAAAGAACAATATCTCTGTGTAGTGGAATTCATTAAGTAATTTAAATGTTGATCACTCATAATAGAATACCTTGGATATGGTAGGGACTCGTGTCAAGGCAGAGATTTGTGGTGCATGGAGAAATTCAGACGGGCACACTGAGAAACGTCTAATAGACCTTGTCAGAATAAAAGAGACTGCTGAGGAATTCACAGATGTCTACCAAAGAAAAAGGTTTGTATTTCAGGTGACAGAAAAATTAGATCAGTGGAGGAATGGCTCTAAAATTAATATACAGTAAAACTCCCCTAAATCCATTGAACATGGGTGATATTACTATGTTGTTGAATTTAAGGTCAAACTTCATGAGTATCATGTCTTTGCCATTCTCTGTGTAACTGTAGACCTGAGATCTCTGCTTCTGCAACAGCAAAACAGAAGAATCTTCTAATGGAAATGTTATTCAGGTGTTGCAAAATATATAACTCTTTGTTACAGTGGGCTATCAGCCAGAATCCATCTGATTGTGTCAATGACCAAATCTCACAAGAAGCACACTTTTGTGAAGATGTGCTCAACACTGTGGGATACGCAGTCTCACCCTTGCTGTCACTGTCTGCATATCAGCAGCTCAGCTCTAAGTTGTCAACGCAATAGACAAAATGAAAAGAAATGCTTCAGAATGTGCTGGTTACCCTGTAAGGTGAAATGAGAGGCAGAGTCCCACATGGAAAGTCTGAGTATTTACTCATCACTAAGCTACAGAAACGTATCTGCAGCCAAAACACTGACATTCAAGTACACATGTTACCATATATGTGTTAGAAACAAATATTGTTATAAACATGGAAACAATATCAACTGATGAATGAAAATTCCTGGGGCTTGGAGGGATGGTTTCACAGTTAAAGACTGTTGGTTGCTCTTCCAGAGTGCCAGGGTTCGATTCCCAGGAAAACATAGAGTGCACAGACATGCAGGCAAAGTGCCCATACACAAAAATATATAACTTTTAAAATTCTTATAACACGCAAATTTGTCTTTCACCTAGGTCAACACATCCTTCTATCTGACATAACAGAGTTCAGGATATCGGGTGGATTCGACTGCCTACTTTGCAACACTTTTTTCTGTCCTCTAAGATGGTCAAGAATACCTGGAATGCAGTTGCTAAGAGGTCATCTGTGGACCTAACCTCCAAAGGATTTGGACATTTCCCCAGGTGGTGGGGTACAGGCCTCTAATTCCAGCACTTAAGAGACAAAGATAGGTGGATCTCTGTGAGGTCAAGACCAGCCTGGGATACAGAGCAAGTTCCAAGTTCCAGGACAGCCAGTGATACTTGGAAAAACCTTGTCCAAAAAGACAAAAAAGAAGAGAAAAGAAAGGAGTTCATCACTTATCAGCTCTGCTCCTTAGCTGGCAATCATTATATTTTCCCACATCTGCCATTTCAAAAATAGATTTATGATACAGTCCATTTATCTGTCACTCCAGGCCTAACACATCTGAAGAACATCATGCTTATAAGTAATGTCGTCTTGGTGGTCTTTCTCATATCTCAGTTATGCGTTGGTGTCATAGGGAACACATCACTGTTTGTTTTATACATTTACATTTTCTTCTTTAAGCCTCATTTTAAGAAGTTGATAGATATGTTTTTCATGCACCTGACAATAGTTAATATGGTGATGATTGTGTTCATTTTGATACCGGATATCGTGGCATCCTTTGGAGTACCCAATTTTCTGGATGATGTCAGTTGTAAGGTTGTTTTATGTATATACAGATTTTGCCGCGGTCTGTCCATCAAGTACCACCTGTATTCTAAGCACATTTCAAGCTGTCACCGTGACTCCCAGTAATTCTCAGTGGGCTTGGCTTAAGCCCAAACTATCAACGTGGACGTTTTCTTCCTTACTTTGCTCCTGGCTCATTAACCTGGCTATCTATGGATATATGGTTGAAACGGTAATGGCCAAAAACGATTCTACTCAAGTTGGACGTGTATATTTACATGCTTACTGTCAAAGCAGGAATTTGGGGAACCAATATTCAGGACCATTTATAAGCATCATATCCACATACGATCTTTTTTATGTGAGCATTATGATGTGGACCAGCCTGTACATGGTAATTCTCCTCTACAGACACCGCAAGAGAGCCCAGTATCTCCGCAGCCCAAGCCTCTCCAGCCAGCAATCTCCCGAGCTCAGAGCCACTCACAGCATCTTGCTGCTGGTGAGCTGTTTTGTGATCTTGTATTGGTTGAACAACTTGATCACCCTTTATGGGTTTTATGCACCTACAAAAATTCCAAGATTGGAGGCAATTAATGCAATTTGGGCAACATGCTATCCAACCATCTGCCCTTTTTTAATAATGAAGAATAATAAACTAATTTTGCACTTCACTTCTTCCATTTCGGCACTGGGAATGACCTGTTTTCAACGTGCACATCGCAGATGAACTGAAACCCACACTTTCTCATCGTTTGAACACTTCTTAATGATTCCCATGAGATGAAGAATTTAAATGTGGACCTTGAATACCCAATATGACCTTAGTTATAACTCAGACATTCTATACGATATTAAAATTCAGGGAGCTAACATTTTTCTTGAATACAACTCTGTGTTCATAATTTTTATAATTTCAGCATTTATAACCCCTTTCAAGTTATGACACTTTGGGAAAAATAAATTCATTTTAAGTATTTTGAACAATAGTCTACTTCTCAATTTTTCTCTGTTAAAATCCTTCTAATCAAATATTTAAGAAAACCCTTTGGAACTTGGGTTGTTTTTTGTGGAGTGTTCTGTCCTAAGAAATGTCTTTTAACCATTGAACAAATACATTTCCCTATCTTAACTGTTACCTACCTAAGGTACTGCTGTGGGTGGACTCTTTAGTGTTATAACTGAAAGGTATACAGTGGATATCCTAGTACCATCGCTGTCTTAATTTACTCTTTCAGCATGCTTTTAGTTATTTCTTTTATTTTTGAAATTATGATATAACTACCGCGTTTCTCTTCCTTCTTTTCTGCCGTTCAAACCCTCCTATATATGCTTCTTTTTTTTCTCTCAAATTCAAGGCCAATTTTACATTAGTTATTGTTGCATACATGTGCATATGTTTGTGTGCGTGTGTGTGTGTGTGTGTGTGTGTGTGTCCCTACATACATCAATACTACCTGCTCAGTCGCTATAATGTTACATGTATGTATGTACTCGGGGCTGACCACTTGGTATTGGATAACCAATTGGTGTGTTCTTTCCTGGGGATGACTATTTCTCCTACTCTTGACTTTCCTTAGTTGTGTACAGTTCTTGTGTAGGATGCAGGCCTCCTACGTGTAGTCCTCACACAGCATCAATGAAATTTCTCTTTGTGACAATGGAGATCATTACAGAAAACCACAACCAATCGAAATGCAGAATAGTGAAGCCCAGTCCCATTGGCTGTATGTGCAATAGAGCTTCTGCACCTAAGGCTCAGGGAACATTGATGAATACAAGTAGAAAGTTTAGAGAACATGAGGTTGAGGGAATAGGCTGTGGGATTGTATCACCTGGTAATATCAGAGGTTGCACCCATGGAGTATCACCAACCAGGCTGTTTAATATTTGTTTTATTTTTTCTTTTTTAAAAATTTTTAATTGAAATAGAATTACATCACTTCTCACTTTCTTTTCTCCCTCCAGCCACTCCCAACTACATTCTCTAAAACCCTTCCCTCTCATATCCCCCCATAAACTCTCAAATTATTCATTTATTATTATTGTTATGTACACTTATATGCATATATATATACATACAAAAGTAGATGTAGAGGCAATCTGATAGGTCTGTTTCTCTGGTTTCTATAATATTTCAGTGTTGATCAATCTGTATTGGACAACAAATAAGGGCATTCAACCTTAGGAGAAACTAATTCTCCTTTTCCCAACAGTCATTGGTTGCCTCTAATTCTTAATCTAGGAGTGAGACCCCATGAAATTTTCTCTCTTCCATGTTAATATGCCCATTGATGCTGCCATTGGTCCAGTCTTGATTATAAGTCATTGCTAGGATAGACCCTTTCAAAGCAGACTTGCTGATATCCTAGCTCTTACAATTATTTCCACCCCTCTTCTGAAATGTCCCATTAGCCATAGATGCAGGATCTGTGATGTAGATGTAGCACTTGGAGTTACACTCCCCACAATCTGCTGATTTCTGCACTGTGACCAGTGGTGGTTTTCTGTGATCACCTCCATTTGATCTGAGGATTTGGAGCCAAGAAACAAAGATGAAAGAGAACATGCATTTGCCTTTATGAGTCTGGTTGCCCATACTTTTGTAATGAATTCAAATAAAACATCTTTTTACAAATAAAACATTTTCAATAGTCTGTCCTTGACTAGAATCCTGTTGTGAGAACTCTTTCAGCCAATGGCCTTCAAGATCCTGGCCCACTTTGGTCATGATCTCATCTACTACAAGTGCAAACAAAAGCATACATGGAAAAAAAAAAGAAAGCCGGGCGGTGGTGGCGCACGCCTTTAATCCCAGCACTCGGGAGGCAGAGGCAGGCAGATCTCTGTGAGTTCAAGACCAGCCTGGTCTACAAGAGCTAGTTCCAGGACAGGCTCCAAAACCACAGAGAAACCCTGTCTCGAAAAAAAAAAAGCATACATGGTCCTCTTATTTGCTGGATTCAGTTCCAGCTTCCAGTACACACACAGGAATGTGAATCATTACCCTTACTGTGAGTTTATCTCCAAATAAAGCTTTGTTATACTCGATTTTGGTCTATTGTGAAACTCTTGGTACTACTACAAATTGGTACCCAACATGGGGCCTGAACCCATAACCTTGAGATTAAGTGTCTCATTCTCTTGTCACTGAGGAATTATGAAAAGACAATAAACCCTGGCTAAGAGCTTTTACTAATTTTTTGTTAGAGATTAATAGCAACTATTCTAAAAGTGATAGGATTAGACTTATAAAAAGAACTAATTGGTTTCTTCCTGGCTTTGTACATGACACACCAATAACTGCAGCCCCTACATTCTATACTGAAGCAAATAATCAGGAAAGGCAGGTTAGAAATCAGAAAACTTAGGTAAAGTGGAACAAAGCCCTTATAATTCTGTCCACAAGTGAAAAGTACATGCTATTCTCTCATGGTGCTAAGGGATTTTAAAGAACCTCTCAACATAGTTACTGATTCGCAATATGCAGGAAAGTTGTTTTGTATATTGAAACCACTGAATTTATACTAGATGATACAGAATTGACTTCATTATTTTTTAAAGGTCAAGAATAATATATAATCAGGATATAATCAGGAACAGGCTTTGTCACATATACATAACACACATCCAGTCCCATACGGATCTGGTAGACCCTCTACCACAGAATGCAGAAATTGATCAATTACTGATTGGAAATGTGCTGAAGGCCTCAGAATTTCATTTTAAAAACATCATGTCAATAGCAAGGGTTTAAAAAGGACTTTCCTATTACATGGCAACAAGCCAAGGAGATTATAAGGAAATAGCCTACTTGTTCTTTATATAACCACTATCTGCAGGTAGTATCCCAAAGGGTACTCAAAGGAATGAAATTTGATAGATGGATGTGCTCCACTTTGTAGAATTTGAAAAACTGTAATATATACACCACACAATTGATTCAGGTTTGCAATGGGCAACTGCTTTGTGTTAAGAAAACACTGAATCCTTAATTACACACTTACTAGAAGTTATGGCTATCATGGGGATACCTGCACAAATAAAGACAGAGAATAGTCCAGCATGTGTCTCTAATAAAATGAAGCAGTTTTTGCTTATTATAATATAAAGCTTATTACATGTATACCACACAATACTTCAGGTTAGACAGTTATAGAAAGATCAAATCAAACTAAAGGATATGTTAAACAAACAGAAAAGGATGAAAAATGCCCCCAGAAATAGATTGCATAATGCTTTATTAACCCTGAATTTTCTTAACGCTAAAGAGAAAGGAACAACGGCTACAGAGAGACATTGGATAATAGAAAAAAACTACTAAATTTAATCAGCCGGTGTATTTCAAGAATGTGTTGACCTCAGAATGAAAACCAGGAGATATGCTATGTTGGGGAAGGGGTTTCCCTCTTGTTTCTACAGGAGAAGAAAAGCTATGGATACCAAGATTCAGTTTGAAAGGGAGAAACCTCGTGATAAAGAGAAATGACAGTTCATCCACATAGGCAACAATCCACAGGTTGTAAGGAAACCACCTAGGTTGGAACAGTTTTCTATTCTTGTCTTTGCAGGAAAATACCCATCTTCTAAGTCAAAAGACGTTTGACATCTAGATACTTAAAGAAAAAAAGGTAACTTTCCAGAAAGTGTGATCAAGCAAAGAAAAGTCTGACTTATAAGACCAATATCCTCTGCAGAGTACTATCTTATTTACATAAATATAGTGGTAGTCACCAATCATTAAAATTACAAACTGGCTTTGGAGTTGGATGTGGCTATACTCTAAATCCAAGCATGTTGTTAATAGGAAATTTCAAAGTTTCTGTCTCATATCAGGAGCCACCTGCTATGAAACAGAAGAAAGATAAAATCCAGAAATTGCTCTTATCAAAACTCTGCTTTCTAAATTTCAAAATCCCCATACCTGTTTTTGTCTCTATGGTAATATTCTGGTGTGGGAAATCTTTTGGTGAATATATGTCTATAGATATTCAAACTTTCCATTGTGATATGAATAATGTTTAAGGTTTCCACAATCAACAATAAATTTCCCGGCTGTAATCTTTGAAATCTCCAGGAAGAAGATGGGACCCCACAAAAACTATTCCACCTGGTTGATATGATGTCATTATGCTGAAGGCGCCACATTAAAATCTGTATTGTATTACAAACTACTCAAAATGAATCCAACTTGGCCTGCTGAAATGGTGCACCTTCTTACAACGTTCTGACCAGAACTTCAAATCCAAATCAGAATTTCAGAAAAACCCTACTGACTACTCAGGGACAATCTGCAATTATACCAAACAGTAATCTTAAAACATAACCATCATTTTGGTTCTTACAGGATACCATAGAAATAACATCATTCCCCATGAGAGTTGGAAGTAATTCTAGAAAATGACATACCCCTCTCCAAACAAAGTTTGTCCTCAGGGTTAGGGACAGCTACTAAGGGTTGGTTGTAAGTGGTATAGGGTAGGAGTTGGAAATGAAGTAGGCTTAGGGATCTCTTTTGATAAAAAAAAAAGGGGGGGATTGCAATGAATGGGATAATAGGTAGGTTAGTATGTTACTTGTGAGCTATTATTTATAGACAATTTACATTGGTATAGATTCTTGTATATAGATACAAATTAAGATTATAGTTGTTATATTGAATATATTCCTATTTCTGTTTACCATACTTGTGCACCTATGTGAAGTTATTTTTGTCATATTGAATGCATGCAAGTTTCTACCTCTGCTTAAGATATTTTGCATATTCATGCAAATTTAGGATATATTTATCATATTGCACTATACATTTCTTCTACCTCTGATCAAGATACACACACATTATATATATATACATATATATATATATATATATATTACCCATATATATTTTTTGAGGTCATTGTCCTCATTTGCTGGTGGGAATGCAAGTTGGTACAACCCCTTTGGTTGTCAGTGTGGCGATTTCTCAGAAAATTAAGAAACAACCTTCCTCAATAATACCACCTTTGGGTATATATCCAAAGGATGCTCAATCGTGCCACAAGGACATGTGCTCAACTATATTCATAGCAGCTTTGTTTGTCATAGCCAGAACCTGGAAACAACCTAAATGCCCCTTGATGGAAGAATGGATAAGAAAAATGTGGTACATTTACACAATGGAGTACTACACAGCAGAAAAAAATAACAACAGCTTGAATTGTGCAGGAAAATGGATGGAGGTAGAAAACATTATTTTGAGTGAGGTAACCCCAGACACAGAAAGACAATTATCACATGTACTCACTCATAGGTGGCTTTTAAACATAAAGCAGAGAAAGCCAGCCTACAAACCACAATCCCAGAGAAAGTAGAAAAAGACAAGATCTCCAAAGTAAATTAAACTGGGAGCATGGGGACCTTGGGGGATGATTGAAGGGGGGAGGGGAGAGACAGGGAGGGGAGCAGAGAAAAATGTAGAGCTCAATTAAAAAAAAGGCTCTAGGGGAGAAGAAAGAGAATGAGAAAAAGAAATGAGGGCGAAAATATGACTGAAATTTATTATTTATTTATTTGGTTGTTTTTGGTTTTTTTTAAAGATTTATTTATTATGTATACAACATTCCTTCCATGTATGTTTGTATTCCAGAAGAGGGCACCAGATCTCATTATAGATGGTTGTGAGCCACCATGTGGTTGCCAGGAATTGAACTCAGGACCTTTGGAAGTGCTCTTGACCACTGAGCCATCTCTCCAGCCCCCTATTTGGTTGTTTTTGAAACAGTCTATTATGAGCCCTGGATATCCTAGAACTTGCCATGCTATAGACCAGGCTGGCCTTGAACTCACAGAAATTTGCCTACATCTGGATCCTGAGTGCTGGGCCTTAAATTTATTATATAAATCCATTATATAATAATAATGAGAATTTTTAAAGCACGACAATAAAATAAAAATTTAAAAGACACTAACCTCAGGGAGGGGAGTCACGTAGCAAGAAACTTCAAGGAGCGTTGCAGCCACAAATAGGAGCTAAATGATCTTGTGCCATAAAATATGTAGATTGAATTGAAGAATTCAAAGGGGATGAAGCTAGCCACCAAGAGCAGGATGCTCTGAGTGGCTCTCGCCTCCGAGGAGGTCCTGGAGGTGAGACGGAGACTGGAACTTCGAACATGTGAGACCCTCTGGTGGTGTTCGTGCAGGAGACACACCATGTACATGCTGGCTACTAGTGTCATCAACAGGGCACCCTGAATGGGTAACAGCAACCACATACTGGCAAGCGATGTCATCCCCCATTGAGGAATTATTATCCCAGAAGACTTTTATTTCAATGGGAGAGATGGTGCTGATGGCCGGACTGAAAGTCCAGCAGAGGAGGCAGGAAGAGTCTAGAAACCCAGCATCTGAGCCCTGTCCATACCCCATGCCTCGGGCTGACGGTGACCGCCTGAAAGCAGCTCAGCAAGCTGGTGGTGCAGAGCGAAAGTTCTCGAGACACCCTATGGAAGTAAGAGAAGACTTGGCACCCAGAACTTCCTAGGGCGTGCACCAGTCCCATATCGTCCATCATTTGCTGGGGCCCTTGGAGAGAAGAACAAAGGAACTGGCTGTGGCCGAGTTGGACAGAGTGAGGTCTGTAGGGTTCGGTCTGTACTCTGTGAGAAGGAAGGAGCTTCGCATGAGAACAGGCAAGTGTTTGCCAGAAGGCCTACGCCTACATGCGGCAGGAACACAGCCTTAAGGACCAATCATCAACACTCATTTGCACCATGTTTACGGAGGTCTTTGGTCAGGGACCCACGCTGTGTCCTGGAATAGAAAAGCTCGGGAGGCAGAGGCAGGTGGATCTTTGTGAGTTCGAGACCAGCCTGGTCTACAGAACTAGTTCCAGGACAGGTTCCAAAGCCACAGAGAAACCCTGTCTCGAAAAACCAAAAGAAAGAAAGAAAGAAAGAAAGAAAGAAAGAAAGAAAGAAAGAAA